>CM050174.1:64275901-64543401 GCA_027410445.1 Discoglossus pictus
GACCGCTACCCATAGTGTGTATCCTGCTTACAAGTACTGTGCCAGAGAGCATGTTGTGTGCATGCTTGAGCTCCAAACAAAAGGCTTTTTAGGGTCTTAGTCCCTCAAATACAAGTTTTATTTTAACACCTTTCTGTTTATAAGCACTTTGTGCACAGTGTTGTTCATTTTTGGGAGTTTTTGTGGGTTTTTTCTTAGTTTAATTTAAGTTTTAGTTTTCTGGGAAATCAGCTCAGCTATCTATCCCAGGAGGAGTGAGCAGTCTCCTGGATACTTTGCCACACCCCTCCCTTAGCACTTCACCTTCACTGCTGAAACTTTATTTTACTTTGACTTTTTTTTTATGTTTTTCAGGTTTTGTTAAAGTTTTGTTTGTTTGGTGTTGGTTTTATGTTTTTGGGGGGAGAGAGAGACAAGTAACTTCTTTGTAGGCAGTGGGGGGGGAAACAATTTGAAGTTTTATTTAAAAGGCTTTTTTTTTAACATCTGACACAGAGACACAGAGGGGTTAAAAAGCCTCTGTGTTCTCTTGCAATTAGCAACACCTTGCAACAGGCTATTAACCCTTCCAATGCCAAACATGATCTCTCTCTCTCACCTTAGTTTTGTCTCCCTTAGTTTTGTCTTTTTGTTTCTTTTTCACACTTATATTAAAAAAAAAAAGAAAACAGTAAAAAATCATAAAACAAAAAATAAAAATAAATAAAACAAATAAACTAAAAAAAAAGGGTCTAAACATGAGGGACCATTAAGATGCCTCAGGGGTCAAAAGGGGGAATAATGGCCCTGAAAATCCTAGCTGCAGCACTGCACAGCATAGGCCCCAGGCAGATAAGGCAGCCCCAGCTCCTGGTGGTTCTGCCAGCAGACCTACCCTGTGGCTAATACCTGGTCACAGGTGGTTTCTGCTGGCCCCAGTAATACCACCGCTGGGGCTGAGGGGCAGATCACCAGGAAGCATGGGGTTAAATGTCAGATGTCTGGGGTCTACAGCATTGATATCTATCTGCGTGCTGCAGCTAATGTCATCAGCCCCTCTGATGCCCCCCTTCCTACCAGACTCCGTCCTGCGCCCCCACCTGCTAACCCTAGGGGAAGTAAAAACACCATTTATTAAAATTCCCCTGGGGTGCAGAGAGAGAGCACTACGTCATGTGCTCTCTTTCAAGAGGCAGGTACAAATGTGCCTGCCTCAGGCGCAGAAAACATAGAGGGGTCTTTTGGGGTTCCATTTGAGGGGGTGCTCTACAGGATTTTTTACAGCACTACGGAGGTGCAGTGCTATCATTGCAAGGGGTTGGGGCATACACGTAGGAATTGTCCTAATGTAAAGCATCATGCCCAGCCCCAGCAAATGGCACCTCCGTCAGTACAGCACCCATCCCCGCTGAGCCCATAACAGCGGGGACCTCAAGGGTCATAGCCCTCCCACAGAGCTCAGGCAAGGAGGCCGTTCCTCAAGCCACCACCACGGCCTCCAAACCCCCTTCTTCCCAAAAAAGCCATCTGTGTCTGTGGTCTCCAGCAAGACTGCAGACACGGGGAAAAAGGGAAGAATGTCACCGGTCCACCCAGTGTCACAGCTGCATCTCCCAAGTCCCAATCTGCCCCCACCATAATTATCATCAGTTATGTGGGGGCACAGTGTAAGCAGAGGGATAATAAGCCCTCTGCAGGGAGGCAGCTAGTGGCAGCTCCTCTTACAGGAGTGACGTCCCCAGGAAGAGGAAGCATATAAACCAACAGGGAGGTTGCTGATAAGTGGGAAGTGCTCTATAGTGGAGCACCTCCCTCTAAAAGCAAGAAGAGGAACAAAACATCTCCTCCTCATCCGGTGACATTGTCTGGCCCGGTTATTTAAGCTCAGCCAGCCGGTGCCAGACCACATATCTCTCACTCCAGACCCTATAGGGGTTAATGTGGAAAAGGGTCTGGAGGAAAAGCAGGGGCAAGAGGGTCTCCCAAGTGAGGCAGGGGTAGACAAGAAAGATCAGGTTCTGCCTCTGGCCTTTGAGGGGGGTCCCAATAAAGCCCCTGCTGAATGGGTAGTCAGTGTCCCTGAGGTGCTGAGCTTCAAGGGCACCAGTCAGTCTCCTCCTCCAGTGTCACTCTCTAGTGACGTACCTCGGGCTTTGTTAGAGGCCCAGGCCGAGTCACTACTGAGGGGGGGGAATATAGGCATGACCCCCATTCAGGACCCCATGGATTTGTCTGTCAGGGGGATGTAGCACAAGTGGAAGTGCAAATGGGGGAGGGTGATAAAACAGGTTTTCCTGTTAACATCATGGGAGAGCCTGTCTACCCCCTCCTCAGCCATCCACTGACCCTAACATCGGTGCCATCCAAGCTGAGCAAGCAGCGGTGGAACTGGCAGAGGAGGCATATAAAGCCTCCAAGGCTTCCATTAAGGAAGCCATGCCAGCCACTGCTTTCCAGCCAGCTACCCCTGAATGCACTCCTGAAGCTACAGGGGTGCAGCAGCAATCCAAGGGTCCATTATTTACCTTGAAGGGTGCTAAAGGGACTCCTTCTGTATCATCTAAGAGGGGGTCCCTGAGAATAAAGCTGAGGAAACTGACTCCAGCCGGGGAGGATGGAGTAAAAGCCCTCAGCCAAGAGGAGCCAGGGGTGACCCACTAGAAGGAACATCAGATTCTGGGTGGGTTACCCCTGTCAAGGAAATAGAATCTATTCCTTGAGAGCACCCTTCATGGACAAAAGAAAAGGAAGGTGCGGCTGGCCTTGGAGAGGTGGAAGAATATGTCGTTTATTCTCCACTCTCTCCAGCAATATCTAGTGGTCAGCACTAGGCCAAGAATTCGGGACTGCGGAGCATCTCCGCGTCCGGAAATTCTATAAAATGTGCGTGTCCTATCAGCAGTCTCAATGTCTGAGGAACGCACAATTCCTGACACGCAGTAATGGCTTTGCAGATCAGCACGCTAAATACCAATGGCTGTCAAGACAGTTTCCGCAGGTTCCAGGTACTCTCCTATTTATATCAGGGAGGGTACTCTGTGAGCTTCCTGCAGGAAACTCACACCACTCCAGAGGCTGAGGCCTCGTGGCAACTGGAGTGGAGAGGCAGGGTCTTCTTCAGCCACTTCACATCGGCGTCATGTGGAGTGGTGACCCTGTTCTCAGAGTCTTTTCAGCCAGAGCTGCTGCTTGTGAAAGCTGTTATCCCAGGCCGTCTAAATCCACCTCCGGTCCGAGAGCAGGGTAGCATCATTAACCTAGTTAATATATGCCCCTGCTGGAGGGCCCGAGAGAGTGAGGTTCCTCGCCAGACTGTCACAGTTTTTGGAGACGGTTGACGCAGATGAGTGTTTGGTACTCGGGGCTGATTTCAACTGCACCCTCGACGCTCTGTACCGGAATAGTCCAGAGCCGCACCCGCCTTCTGTGTCAGCCCTGCGGGAGATCATCGCCCGCTTCTCCCTGGAGGACATCTGGCAGAGCAGAACCCAGGGGCATCAGACGGTTTCACCTACGTCAGGGTGAGAGCCGGTCTGGTGTCCCACTCCCGATCGACAGACTATATATATCTAGTCACTATATGTCACGAGTCGGTTCTTGTGCCATTAGGCTGGCTCCATTCACAGACCACAACTGTGTGTCTGTGACGGTGGCGCTAACGCCAACAGCGCCACGAGCCGCCTATTGCACTTCAACAATACTTTGTTGAAGGACCAGGGGCTTGTGACATTGATCCGGGAGTTTTGGACGGACTGGAGGGGTTTGCAAGGGGGACTTTGCCACGTTAAAGCTGTGGTGGGACGTGGGCAAGGTTCATTTGCGACTTCTGTGTCAGGAATATACCAAGGGTGCGAGTGGGCAGCGCGAAGCTGAGTTGGAGTCACTCCGGGGGGAGGTACTCCATCTGGTGCAGAGCTGTTCACTTGTAGGGACCAATCCCTGCAGAGCGAGTATGTAGAGAGGAAGGGTGTCCTCTGTGACCTGGAACGACACAGGCCAAGGGGGCATACGTGCGCAGCCGCTTAGGTTTTCTCAAAGATCTAGACCGCGGCTCGCGCCTCTTCTACTCACTGGAGAAAAGGGGGGTAACAGTAGGCACATCACCTGTCTTCTAGATGAAGACGGTGCCCCCCTTACAGATCCGGAGAGTATCCGGGATAGAGCCCGGAACTTTTTATAAAGATCTTTACTCTCCAGATCCCATTTCTCCAGACGCCTGCAGGGTACTATGGGAGGGGCTCCCCACAGTCAGTGAGGGTGTAAGAGAGCGGCTTGATATACC
This sequence comes from Discoglossus pictus, assembly GCA_027410445.1. Lineage (NCBI taxonomy): Eukaryota > Metazoa > Chordata > Amphibia > Anura > Alytidae > Discoglossus > Discoglossus pictus. The sequence continues at coordinate 64,280,163 of CM050174.1, forward strand.
ACTATCTTTTCAAGAGCTCTCTGAAGCCCTCCGTGCCATGTCCTGTGAGAAGTCTCCAGGACTGGACGGACTGACTGTAGAGTTTTTCCAATTCTTCTGGGAGACTCTGGTACCTGATTTCCACCTGGTCCTTGGGGAAGCCCTGGAGACCGGGGAGATGCCCCTGTCTTGCGCAGGGCAGTACTTGCCCTGCTGCCCAAAAAGGGGGATCTCCGGCTTATTAAGAACTGGCGACCGGTCTCTCTGCTCACACAGACTACAAGATTGTAGCTAAAGCCATCTCGCTTAGACTTGGGTCTGTGCTGGCAGAGTTGGTTCACCCTGACCAGTCCTATGCGATCCCGGGCCGGACTATCTTTGATAGTATCTTTCTGGTCCGGGATCTATTGCATTATTCTCGCAGGACTGGTCTGTCACTCGCCTTTCTCTCTTTAGATCAAGAAAAGGCGTTTGACAGGGTGGACCATGGTTACCTCATAGCCACTCTGCAAGCGTACGGCTTTGGCCACAATTTGTGGGCTTTATAAGAACGCTGTACGCCTCTGCAGAGTGTTTATTTAAAATCAATTGGTCCCTAACAGCACCTTTGGTATTTGGACGAGGGGTGCGTCAAGGATGTCCCTTGTCTGGACAGTTATATGCACTGGCCATCGAGCCTTTCCTCTGCCTACTGAGGAAAAGGCACACAGGGCTGGTGCTAAAAGATCCAGACATGCGGATTGTCCTTTCAGCTTATGTTGACGATGTGCTCCTCGTGGCCCAGGATCCAGTTGATCTTGAGCTGGCAAAACAAAGCCAGGAGGTATATTCAACTGCCTCCTCCGCTCAGATCAACTGGTCCAAATGCACATGCCTTTTAGAGGGTAATTTACAGGTAGACTCTTTGCCTCCCACGTTTCGTGACATCACGTGGGAGGCAGATGTCATTAAATATCTGGGGGTCTACCTGTCCGCTGCGGACGCTTCTGTCCCAGACAACTGGAGGGAGTTAGAGGGCAGTGTCCTCTCTCGTCTGGGACGATGGAGGGGTCTAGCAAAAATGCTTTCCCTTAGGGGGCGGACTCTAGTGGTGAATCAGCTGGTGGCTTCAGATCTGGCACCGGCTGATTTGTCTGAGTCCGACCCCCGAGTTTGTCACCAATATCCAGAGGAATTTGTTAGATTTCCTCTGGATGGGAAGGCATTGGGTCTCTGCAGGGGTGGCAAGTCTGCCTTTGGTGAGGTGGACAGGGAGTAGTTTGTGTGTGCTCCCAGTTGTCCACCTTCCGCCTTCAGTACCTGCAGAGATACCTATATGCAGATCCCTCTCCGCATGGTGCACACTGGCATCCAGCTTTTATCGCCAGTTGCGCAACCTGGGGTATGACCGGCAATTATTTCTGATCGGGCCCGAGGGGTTTGGGAGAGACCTCTCTGTGTTGCCGGCATACTACCAGGAAACCCTCAAGGCCTGGAGCATGGTCTCCATGACCAGGCAGGGCGTGCCTTTGGGGGATGAAATATTCACGGAGCCCCTGCTATTTAATCCAGCAGTGGGGGCTCCAATGTTACAGTCCCCTGTATCATCCGCCGCCTTAGTCATGCACGGATGACCCGAGTCGGGGATCTCCTGGAATACGGGCATTCTGATTGGGTGTCACCCCAGGAGCTTGTGCTCCGTTTGGGATATGTGACGCCCAAAGTCTCAGGGCGCTTGCTCCAGGAGATTAGGGATGCCATCTCCCCCGACTCGCGCACCTTCCTTCGCGGGGCTTTGCAGGCCGGAGTGCCACATGCACCTTTCAACACCCCTGCTCCGGCTGTTTGCATTGGACACAAGCCCCGTGTTTCCCCTCAGGCTCCTCCTGTCCCCGACCTCTCAAAGTTGAGGGACATACCCTCGGCATGCTTTCGCGGCATGCAGAGGAAGAGCTTATATCTTCTCTAGTGCTCCATACAGTGCACTTCCTTGCACCTCGTGACCCGTCCCGATACATCTGGAGACGGGTCCTACCAGCTGACGAGGGCAAGAGGCCCCGGTGGAGGGAACTCTATTCTGTTTAGTTCCACGACACCACCGGGGACTTGATTTGGGAGAGGTGCTCCATGGTGCACTGAGCACGGGAGAGTACTTAGCTAAATTCACGGACTCTCCCTCCACTTGTCCATTCTGTGGCAAGGGAGAGTCCGTGTATCATATTTATTTTAGTTGCGCCAGAACTGCAGCCCCTCTTGTCACTCTTGAGGTGCCTCCTCCTGCAGTTCTGGCTGCATTTATCCCCTCACATTGTCCCGGGGCAATAAGGCCAGGGACCTCCTCGTCAACCTGCTCCTGGCAATAGCCAAAATTGGCTATATATAAGGTCCAGGAAGCAGTCGTTTTGATAGGGGGGGTTCCCTTGTCACCTGAGGCCATGTTCCGGGTGCTGGTGCGCTCCCGATATCCGGGTCAGAGTACCACCTGGCTTTTTCCACTGGGGGAATGGATAGTTTTTCTCCCAGTGGGCTGTAGATGGTGTGCTCTGCTCGTATCCCCCCATTTCGGTTTCTTTTTCTCTTAACCTCCTAAAAAGATTTTTATTAGTTTACAGATCATGTTTCTCATAATGTCAGAAATACACTGTGCCAAGTTCAACCAATCCAGGTCTAGTTGGGGCTACCAACAGTCCACATTTAAAATAAAACATGACAATCAGAGGCAGGACACCCCTCAGAGGCCGTCGTGGTCGTGGGCTGTGATTCCCTTTGGGCCTACAATAATGCCCAGTGTTCAGAGGCCAGTTACCCTGAACTTGAAAAGTTCAGAGACGTAGTTGACTGGCTACACAGGACACCCAATCTTCTACAGCTCCAGCTTGGAACATTGACCGCACCATCCTCCTCCAGATTAGCTTCGGGCACTTCTCAAGTTACCACTCACCCGCCTGCCGCCACCACCAACACTAGTACCACAGCCAATTCAATTGATCAGTCAGAAGAGGTTATTTCCATTCAGTTGAAGAAATGAGGTGATGCACAACCATTATTTACAGAGAATGTAGATAACAGGAATATGTCTCAGTCAGGCAGCATTACACACGATGTACGTACGATGTGATGATGATGATGATGATGTACCCGCTGCTGCTTCCTTTGTTCAGTTTGTCATATACAAGTGAGTGCGGGTGATGATGATGACGATGCGTCCGTGGATGTCACGTGGGGTGCCTGCTAGAAGAGAACCGGGGGGAAGTTCAGATGGGAGACAGAGAGGAGGAGGAGACGAGTTTGAAGTAGAGGGAGGTCATCCAACGAGCTAGTGGCACAGTCAGACAGGCATGCATCAGGCACCCGGGGTCAGCCAGACAGCCAAGCCAATCAACGCATGCTGTTGCCACCACAGAATGCCGTCACCGCCGAGCTCAGCAGTGTGGCATTTTTTTTGTGTGTCTGCCTCTGACAACAGCGATGCCATTTGCAACCTGTGCCAAAAGAAACTGAGTCGTGGGAAGTCCAACACCCACCTAGGTACAACTGCTTTGCGAAGGCACATGATGTCACATCACAAACGCCAATGGGATCAACACATGAGTACCAAGCAGCACACAAACTCAAAGCCGCCATCCTCCTCCTGGTCCAGCATCTTCATCCACATCAACCACTGCTGTCCTCTTTGCCCCCTCTCAACTCTCCACCACTCCGTCTCTCGCCTCTTGCTGTTCCCTGCTCACCTCCTCACAGTCAGGTGTCTGTCAAGGGCATGTTTGAGCGTAAGAAGCCAATGTCACAAAGTCACCCCCTTGCCCGGCGTCTGACAGCTGGCTTGTCTGAACTCTTGGCCCACCAGCTTTTACCATACAAGGCTGGTGGAGTCTGAGGCGTTCAAAAAAGTTTTTAGCGATTGGGATACCGCAGTGGAAGGTACCCGGCCGAAATGTATTTGCCCAAAAGGCAATCCCCAACCTGTACTCAATTGTGCAAAAGGAAGTAATGGGCATCTCTGGCACACAGTGTTGGGGCAAGGGTCCATCTGACCCACTGATACCTGGTCTGCAAAGCATGGTCAGGGCAGGTATATCACCTACACTGCGCATTGGGCAAACCTGCTGACGCCTGCCAAGCATGGAATGCGTGGCTCTGCTGAGGATTGGTGGACACCGCCAAGACTTGCAGGCAGGCCTGCTGCCACCTCCTCTACTCCTCCTACTCCATCCTCTTCCATAACCTCCTCAGATGAGTCCTCTTCTGCTGCTTGCGTCTTGCTCCACATAACGGCACCCCCCAGCTCCCAGATACTATTCCACATCCCGGATACAGCAGTGTCATGCCGTCTTGGGGTTGACTTGCCTCAAAGCAGAGAGTCACACCGGACCAGCACTCCTGTCCGCCCTGAACGCACAGGTGGATCAATGGCTGACTCCGCACCAACTAGAGATTGGCAAAGTGGTTTGTGACAACGGAAGAAATTTGTTGGCGGCATTGAATTTGGGCAAGTTGACGCATGTGCCGTGCATGGCACATGTGTGTAATCTGATCGTACAACGCTTTGTCCATAAGTATCCAGGCTTACAGGACGTCCTGAAGCAGGCCAGAAAGGTGTGTGGCCATTTCAGGCGTTCCTACACGGCCATGGCGCACTTTTCAGATATCCAGCGCGAAACAACATGCCAGTGAGGCGCTTGATTTGTGACAGCCCCACACGTTGGAATTCAACACTCCTAATGTTCGACCACCTGCTCCAACAAGAAAGGCCATTAACGAGTATTTGTAAGACCGGGGTGCTAGGACAGCCTCTGTGGAGCTGGGGATTTTTTTGCCACGTTACTGGACGCTCATGCGCAATGCCTGTAGGCTCATGCGTCCTTTTGAGGAGGTGACAAACCTTGTCAGTCGCACCGAAGGCACCATCAGCGACATCATACCATTTGTTTTATTCCTGGAGCGTGCCCTGCGAAGAGTGCTGGATCAGGCCGTAGATGAGCGTGACGAGGAAGAGTTGTGGTCACCAACACCACCAGAAACAGCCTTATCAGCATCGCTTGCTGGACCTGCGGCAACGCTGGAAGAGGATTGTGAGGAAGAGGAGTCAGAGGAGGAATGTGGCTTTGAGGGGGAGGAGGAAGACCAATCACAACAGGCATCCCAGGGTGCTCGTTGTCACCTATCTGGTACCCGTGGTGTTGTACGTGGCTGGGGGGAAGAACATATCTTCAGCGAGATCACTGAGGACGAGGAACGGGACATGACTAGCTCGGCATCCAACCTTGTGCAAATGGGGTCTTTCATGCTGTGGTGCCTGTCACAGGACCCACGTATAAAAAGGCTGAAGGGAAACGACCTGTACTGGGTGTGCACGCTACTAGACCCCCGGTATAAGCAGAAGTGCCTGATTTGTTACCAAATTACCGCAAGTCAGAAAGGATGCAGCAGGTCCAAAAAAAATTAACAAGTATGCTTTACACAGCATATAAGGGTGATGTCACAGCACAAGAGCAATATAACAGGGGAAGAGGTGAAAGTAATCCACCTCCCACTACCACGCCGGCAAGGACAGGACGGTTAAAGATGTGTTGTTGATGGAGGACATGCAGACCTTTTTCAGTCCTACGCATCGCATCAGCCCTTCGGGATCCACCCTCAGAGAACGACTTGACCGACAGGTAGCAGACTACCTCGCCTTAACTGCAGATATCGACACTCTGAGGAGCGATGAACCCCTTGACTACTGGGTATGCAGGCTAGACCTGTGGCCTGAGCTATCCCAATTTGCAATTGAACTTCTGGCCTGCCCCGCTTCAAGTGTCCTGTCAGAAAGGACCTTCAGTGCAGCAGGAGGTTTTGTCACCGAGAAGAGAAGTCGCCTAGGGCAAAAAAGTCTAGATTGCCTCACCTTTATAAAGATGAATGAGGGATGGATCCCGAAGGGACTGACACTGGGCGATACATTCAACTGAAAAAAGGCCTGATGAGGATGAGCTGCCTTCCGCTATAAATGGTCCACACGCTGCTGTATGTTATCTGTGAATGCCGGATGACTTGCGTGAATTATCCACCAACTAGGGTTCAAGAAGAGGCAATGTTTTATGGCACTTTCTGCCTGGGGAACAAAGGTCAATTTTTCTGGCCGCTGCAACAGCAGCGGCTGCAACAATATCTAATTTTTTGAATTTCAATTTTTATGCCAGAAGGCGTACGGCATGTAATGGAAAAGAAAGCATATTAAACAGTCCTTGCATAACACAACAGTTGTGCAAAATACATATTTACAATGAAGACATTTTTGTTAAAATTAGGTGGCTAGGCCTTCTTTTTTTTACTTTTTTGGTTAATACATTTTTCTTTTTTTTTACTGTGATTGCAATTTTTAAGAGAAACCTAAGACATGGTAAAACAGACAATAGTAAAGTCCTATTATCTATCATCACTCCAGCAGTAGCTTATTATTTACAATATCTAACCTGCTCAATCGCCCTTGGGTTACCCTAGGGCAGGCTTCAGTAGGCGACCTCTCCTTTCATCGGATGATTTTGCCGCCGGTTGCTTCTGAAGGGTCTCCTCCAGGGCTCCCCAACTTCGGTCTTTCCCCCCGAGTTGCTTCAACCATTAACAAATGTTTTATTATATTAGGGGTGCACTAAATGGGGATGTTATCCAGGGATCCCAAATTGTCTGGGAACTGGGTGATTCTATCCAAGACTACATGGTTTAATCTCTCGTTGAGCAGTAAATAGTTTGTTGTTTTTTTATTAATTCCTGAAAGTTTTAATTTGGGGTTTTCCAACTACTAGCTATGTGTATTTTTTCTTTCAAAAAATATTTTATTAGGTCAGGTAATATATCATATTCAAACAACCATTTCCATGTTACATATATATCCATACATGTTAATACATCACTGAGTTACCTTATCTCTATTAATACTCAGTTTACCCCTTTCCATTCCATAATCTTGGAGCTTATACCATATCCAGGGCTAGTATGTTATCTGGATTTGGTTGTTCCTTAAGCCTAAAAATATATATATTTTTTTACTTTTCAGTTATTAATATAGCTTTAATTCAGTTTGTTTTAAGTTGATTCCCTTTAAGTCTTGAATCCGACTATAATTGGGAAAAAAAATAACTAGTTTTTAACATTTAACATGTTGGGAAAGGGAAAGGTCCACAAACATCCTCCTTTTTTACATAAATATGATGTAAAATATAGCACTTACCTCCGTCCCTCCGCCCCTCTAAGGATCCACACACACCTCTATCCATCCCATTCTCTTGAGAATATCCTCTCCCATTTAGGGGAGCCCCTATTCGGACCTAAATTTCTTTAATTGTCTCCAGATGATATGCTATCCCTTAATTGCAGCCACGGAGACCATATATCATGTATCAATGGAGTTGTCTACTAAATGGGTAAGGCGTTCATTTATAAGGATAAAGTTTAATTTATTTTTAACCACCTGAAAGTGTAGGGTATCCGATTTCCATTGTCTGGCTATATGGTTCTTTGTGGCCAATATGATGAACTTTAATTGCCTATTTTGAGCGGGCAAGAGACAGACATGCGGAACACCCAGCATGCAGTTTTCTATATTAGCAGAAATCTGAATCTTAAGCATTTTAGAAGCTAGTAAGCATGTTTCTTTCCATAGTCTTATGACTGCCGAACACTCCCACCAGACATGAATAAATGTAGCCTCATTACCACTGTTCCTAAAACATGAGCTGCTCCGTTTTGGATCCCATTTATTTAGCTTAAAAGGAGTAATATATGTCCTGTGTAGGACCTTATTGAAGTCTCAAGCAGACTATAATTTAAAGATCCCCTACTTAAGCTTTGCCAACTTTTATCCCATGTGCCATCTGCCAACTCGGTGCCCAAATCCCTCTCCCAGGCTTCAGTATAGTCTTGTTTGTTTGCCCATGAGTTTTCATTAAATAGTGCATACATGAGGCTAATAATACCAGGCTGAAAGGGGGAATCCCTACATTTTTTGAGTAGCCAGGTGTTTATTTGGGGGGTTCCCCTACCACTTATCGTATATATAAAATGATGTATCCTGCAAAAATTATAGTGTTCAGCCAGGGGTAAATTGTATCTATCTCTCACCCACTCAAAGGTCATTATTTTGTCGTCATGACACCATGGACCAACCCTTAGTAGGTTCTGAGACTTCCACCAACTGAGAGAGCTTTCCGGAAGATGTATCTTAAAGTGGGGATTGGGTACGATAGGGGTAAGATCTGATACCGGAGTGTCCAGTTTTTGTGTCCAGTTCATTTCCGTCCATATTTTTAATGAGTGCTTAATCAATGGGTTTTTCAAGTTTCTCAAAAAAGTATACAGGCCTGGAATCCATATTACTGTATCCCATGTATAAGGTGACATGCTTACATTTTCCATAAATACCCAGAGCGGCTGATGTGTTTTGGAGAATGCGCCAGAGGAATGAAAGCCAGCTGCGCTGCCTTGTAATACAGTTTGAGATTCGGGTCCCTACCCTCTTTTGGAAAGACTATGAGGTCGGCCTGATTCAATTAAGGGGGCATAGGTTCTCCATTTAGTATAGCGTTAAACAAAGATGTTAGGTGCGGGGGTAAGCAAGGGCTCAAATTTCTTATAGTATAGATGAGTAAAACCGTCTGGCCCTGGGGACTTGCAAAATTTAAGATCTTGGATTGTAGATTTAACTTCCTCTTGGGATATGTCTAGGTTCAAGCTGTCCAATTGAGGTACAGGTATTTTGTGGACTTCTTGCTGTAGTAGGAAGGACTCTATGTCAGATCCGCTGCAGCGGGATTGGGATGAATATATGGTCTGATCGAAGTTTTGAAATGTTTCTTAGATAGCATTGGGGCTAAAGGAGGTTTGGCCATCAGGTAGTCTAAAGATACCGTATATTATGTCCTCTCTTGGGGGGTAAAGACACTAATAATTCCTCCAATAAAATTCTGCTTTTTTTTTGTGGGCAAGGTCACTGGTTAGCCCCTTGGGTTATCTGTTAAAAAGAGTGGTGCAGAGACTGTGGGGGCTGTTAGCCTCCTTGTCCCTGTGTGGCCGTTTAGAATCCCTGCTGCTGCATGTTTCAGCTTTATTAAGGTGTAATTGTACAGCGTTTGACTCAAGTAGCTGCCTGTGCTGGGTCAGTTTGGCTTAATTGCTGGGCCCTTTTCCTGCCAAGATGGCGATTGTCAGTGCATGGGCCACTATGTCCCCTTCACTACCTTTGTCCCCGCTTGTGTGCTTATTTGGGATGGCCCCCCTTTATATCTCCGGCCCGTGGCCTTGTAAGGGTCGCCCCCTCAATCTCTGAGTGTGGATATGCAGGGATGGGGCGTTGAATCAGGCCTACCTTCTTCTCTGCTCGCTGCAAGATCAACAATACCTAATTTTTCAGGCATGTGTACATGCCTAATTTTTCTGGCCTCTGGTGCTGCACTGTGGCTTCAACAACCAAACCCCAAAAAAAGGCACATGACAGGGATTAAACTGATAGGAGTAGTATTACTTAACACACCACTCATATCTGGTGTAACAGTAGTGTACATTTAAAACCAAAAACATGTTTTCTACTGTAATAGATTGCATAGCAGTTAGTTGTCTGCAAGTGTGTGTGTCAGACCTACAATGTCTACTCTACCAACTTCTGCAAGTGCACAGTGCCACTCATATCTGTTGTCACAGTAGCTTGGACGCATAGTACCGATCTGTCAAAACCTGTAATGATGAATGAGGTCTAGAGTAGCCTGGTTCCCTTATCCTCTACAGGTTGAGGACCTAATGTTTGGGTGACTCCAGACCAACACATGAGTACAAGCAGCACACAAACTCAAAGCCGCCATCCTCCTCCTGGTGTAGCATCATAAGCCACATCAACCACTGCTGTCCTCCTTGCCCCCTCTCAACCATCCGCCACTCCGTCTCTCGCCTTGAGCAGTTCCTGCTCATCTGCCCATAGTCAGGTGCCTGTAAAGGACATGTTTGAGCGTAAAAAGCTAATGTCACAAAGTACCCCAAAATTGAAGTGATACGACCAACAAAGCATCTTTTTCCATCTCCTGGTTCTAAAAATCCAGGCCTTATAAACGCCCCCTGATAGGTAACGTAACAAGTATTAAACTGATAAGAGTAGTACTTACAAACACGCCACTCCTATCTGGTGGCACCTTTGACTGCACGTGCCGTGCCCCAAAATTGAAGTGATACGACCAACAAAGCATATTTTTCCATGTCCTGGTTCTAAAAATCCAGGCCTTATACACGCCCCCTGATAGGTAACGTAACAAGTATTAAACTGATAAGAGTAGTACTTACAAACACGCCACTCCTATCTGGTGGCACCTTTGACTGCACGTGCCGTGCCCCAAAATTGAAGTGATACGACCAACAAAGCATCTTTTTCCATCTCCTGGTTCTAAAAATCCAGGCTTATACACGCCCCCTGATAGGTAACGTAACAAGTATTAAACTGATAAGAGTAGTACTTACAAACACGTCACTCCTATCTGGTGGCACCTTTGACTGCACGTGCCGTGCCCCAAAATTGAAGTGATAGGACCAACAAAGCATCTTTTTTCCATTCCTGGTTCAAAAAATCCAGGCCTTATACACGCCCCCTCATAGGTAACGTAACAAGTATTAAACTGATAAGAGTAGTACTTACAAACACGTCACTCCTATCTGGTGGCACCTTTGACTGCACGTGCTGTGCCCCAAAATTGAAGTGATACGACCAACAAAGCATCTTTTTCCATCTCCTGGTTCTAAAAATCCAGGCCTTATATACGCCCCCTGATAGGTAACGTAACAAGTATTAAACTGATAAGAGTAGTACTTACAAACACGCCACTCCTATCTGGTGGCACCTTTGACTGCACGTGCCGTGCCCCAAAATTGAAGTGATACAACCAACAAAGCATATTTTTCCATGTCCTGGTTTTAAAAATCCAGGCCTTATACACGCCCCCTGATAGGTAACGTAACAAGTATTAAACTGATAAGAGTAGTACTTACAAACACGCCACTCCTATCTGGTGGCACCTTTGACTGCACGTGCCGTGCCCCAAAATGAAGTGATACGACCAACAAAGCATCTTTTTCCATCTCCTGGTTCTAAAAATCCAGGCCTTATACACGCCCCCTGATAGGTAACGTAACAAGTATTAAACTGATAAGAGTAGTACTTACAAACACGTCACTCCTATCTGGTGGCACCTTTGACTGCACGTGCCGTGCCCCAAAATTGAAGTGATAGGACCAACAAAGCATCTTTTTCCATCTCCTGGTTCTAAAAATCCAGGCCTTATACACGCCCCCTGATAGGTAACGTAACAAGTATTAAACTGATAAGAGTAGTACTTACAAACACGCCACTCCTATCTGGTGGCACCTTTGACTACACGTGCGGGTGCCAAAAATTTAAGTGATACGACCAACAAAGCATCTTTTTCCATCTCCTGGTTCTAAAAATCCAGGCCTTATACACGCCCCCTGATAGGTAACGTAACAAGTATTAAACTGATAAGAGTAGTACTTACAAACACGCCACTCCTATCTGGTGGCACCTTTGACTGCACGTGCCGTGCCCCAAAATTGAAGTGATACGACCACTAAAGCATCTTTTTCCATCTCCTGGTTCTAAAAATCCAGGCCTTATACACGCCCCCTGATAGGTAACGTAACAAGTATTAAACTGATAAGAGTAGTACTTACAAACACGTCACTCCTATCTGGTGGCACCTTTGACTGCACGTGCCGTGCCCCAAAATTGAAGTGATAGGACCAACAAAGCATCTTTTTCCATTTCCTGGTTCTAAAAATCCAGGCCTTATACACGCCCCCTGATAGGTAACGTAACAAGTATTAAACTGATAAGAGTAGTACTTACAAACACGTCACTCCTATCTGGTGGCACCTTTGACTGCACGTGCTGTGCCCCAAAATTGAAGTGATACGACCAACAAAGCATCTTTTTCCATCTCCTGGTTCTAAAAATCCAGGCCTTATATACGCCCCCGGATAGGTAACGTAACAAGTATTAAACTGATAAGAGTAGTACTTACAAACACGCCACTCCTATCTGGTGGCACCTTTGACTGCACGTGCCGTGCCCCAAAATTGAAGTGATACAACCAACAAAGCATATTTTTCCATGTCCTGGTTTTAAAAATCCAGGCCTTATACACGCCCCCTGATAGGTAACGTAACAAGTATTAAACTGATAAGAGTAGTACTTACAAACACGCCACTCCTATCTGGTGGCACCTTTGACTGCACGTGCCGTGCCCCAAAATTGAAGTGATACGACCAACAAAGCATCTTTTTCCATCTCCTGGTTCTAAAAATCCAGGCCTTATACACGCCCCCTGATAGGTAACGTAACAAGTATTAAACTGATAAGAGTAGTACTTACAAACACGTCACTCCTATCTGGTGGCACCTTTGACTGCACGTGCCGTGCCCCAAAATTGAAGTGATAGGACCAACAAAGCATCTTTTTCCATCTCCTGGTTCTAAAAATCCAGGCCTTATACACGCCCCCTGATAGGTAACGTAACAAGTATTAAACTGATAAGAGTAGTACTTACAAACACGCCACTCCTATCTGGTGGCACCTTTGACTACACGTGCGGTGCCCAAAAATTTAAGTGATACGACCAACAAAGCATCTTTTTCCATCTCCTGGTTCTAAAAATCCAGGCCTTATACACGCCCCCTGATAGGTAACGTAACAAGTATTAAACTGATAAGAGTAGTACTTACAAACACGCCACTCCTATCTGGTGGCACCTTTGACTGCACGTGCCGTGCCTCAAAATTGAAGTGATACGACCACTAAAGCATCTTTTTCCATCTCCTGGTTCTAAAAATCCAGGCCTTATACACGCCCCCTGATAGGTAACGTAACAAGTATTAAACTGATAAGAGTAGTACTTACAAACACGTCACTCCTATCTGGTGGCACCTTTGACTGCACGTGCCGTGCCCCAAAATTGAAGTGATACGACCAACAAAGCATCTTTTTCCATCTCCTGGTTCTAAAAATCCAGGCCTTATATACGCCCCCTGATAGGTAACGTAACAAGTATTAAACTGATAAGAGTAGTACTTACAAACACGCCACTCCTATATGGTGGCACATTTGACTGCATGTGCTGTGCCCCAAAATTGAAGTGATACGACCAACAAAGCATCTTTTTCCATCTCCTGGTTCTAAAAATCCAGGCCTTATACACGCCCCCTGATAGGTAACGTAACAAGTATTAAACTGATAAGAGTAGTACTTACAAACACGTCACTCCTATCTGGTGGCACCTTTGACTGCACGTGCCGTGCCCCAAAATTGAAGTGATAGGACCAACAAAGCATCTTTTTCCATCTCCTGGTTCTAAAAATCCAGGCCTTATACACGCCCCCTGATAGGTAACGTAACAAGTATTAAACTGATAAGAGTAGTACTTACAAACACGCCACTCCTATCTGGTGGCACCTTTGACTGCACGTGCCGTGCCCCAAAATTGAAGTGATACAACCAACAAAGCATATTTTTCCATGTCCTGGTTTTAAAAATCCAGGCCTTATACACGCCCCCTGATAGGTAACGTAACAAGTATTAAACTGATAAGAGTAGTACTTACAAACACGCCACTCCTATCTGGTGGCACCTTTGACTGCACGTGCCGTGCCCCAAAATTGAAGTGATAGGACCAACAAAGCATCTTTTTCCATCTCCTGGTTCTAAAAATCCAGGCCTTATACACGCCCCCTGATAGGTAACGTAACAAGTATTAAACTGATAAGAGTAGTACTTACAAACACGTCACTCCTATCTGGTGGCACCTTTGACTGCACGTGCCGTGCCCCAAAATTTAAGTGATACGACCAACAAAGCATCTTTTTCCATCTCCTGGTTCTAAAAATCCAGGCCTTATATACGCCCCCTGATAGGTAACGTAACAAGTATTAAACTGATAAGAGTAGTACTTACAAACACGCCACTCCTATATGGTGGCACATTTGACTGCATGTGCTGTGCCCCAAAATTGAAGTGATACGACCAACAAAGCATCTTTTTCCATCTCCTGGTTCTAAAAATCCAGGCCTTATACACGCCCCCTGATAGGTAACGTAACAAGTATTAAACTGATAAGAGTAGTACTTACAAACACGCCACTCCTATCTGGTGGCACCTTTGACTGCACGTGCCGTGCCCCAAAATTGAAGTGATACGACCAACAAAGCATCTTTTTCCATCTCCTGGTTCTAAAAATCCAGGCCTTATACACGCCCCCTGATAGGTAACGTAACAAGTATTAAACTGATAAGAGTAGTACATACAAACACGTCACTCCTATCTGGTGGCACTTTTTCGGCACGTGCCGTGCCCCAAAATTGAAGTGATACGACCAACAAAGCATCTTTTTCCATCTCCTGGTTTCAAAAATCCAGGCCTTATACACGCCCCCTGATAGGTACCGTAACAAGTATTAAAATGATAATAGTAGTACTTACAAACACGCCACTCCTATCTGGTGGCACCTTTGACTGCACGTGCCGTGCCCCAAAATTGAAGTGATACGACCAACAAAGCATCTTTTTCCATCTCCTGGTTCTAAAAATCCAGGCCTTATACACGCCCCCTGATAGGTAACGTAACAAGTATTAAACTGATAAGAGTAGTACTTACAAACACGCCACTCCTATCTGGTGGCACCTTTGACTGCACGTGCCGTGCCCCCAAAATTGGAGTGATACGACCAACAAAGCATCTTTTTCCATCTCTTGGTTCTAAAAATCCAGGCCTTATACACGCCCCCTGATAGGTAACGTAACAAGTATTAAACTGATAAGAGTAGTACTTACAAACACGTCACTCCTATCTGGTGGCACCTTTGACTGCACGTGCCGTGCCCCAAAATTGAAGTGATACGACCAACAAAGCATCTTTTTCCATCTCCTGGTTCTAAAAATCCAGGCCTTATATACGCCCCCTGATAGGTAACGTAACAAGTATTAAACTGATAAGAGTAGTACTTACAAACACGCCACTCCTATATGGTGGCACATTTGACTGCATGTGCTGTGCCCCAAAATTGAAGTGATACGACCAACAAAGCATCTTTTTCCATCTCCTGGTTCTAAAAATCCAGGCCTTATACACGCCCCCTGATAGGTAACGTAACAAGTATTAAACTGATAAGAGTAGTACTTACAAACACGCCACTCCTATCTAGTGGCACCTTTGACTGCACGTGCCGTGCCCCAAAATTGAAGTGATACGACCAACAAAGCATCTTTTTCCATCTCCTGGTTCTAAAAATCCAGGCCTTATACACGCCCCCTGATAGGTAACGTAACAAGTATTAAACTGATAAGAGTAGTACTTACAAACACGCCACTCCTATATGGTGGCACATTTGACTGCATGTGCTGTGCCCCAAAATTGAAGTGATACGACCAACAAAGCATTTTTTTCCATCTCCTGGTTCTAAAAATCCAGGCCTTATACACTCCCCCTGATAGGTAACGTAACAAGTATTAAACTGAGGTTGAACTTGATGGACTGAAAGTCTTTTTTCAACCTTAATTACTATGTAACTATGTAACTATGTAACTATGATAAGAGTAGTACTTACAAACACGCCACTCCTATCTGGTGGCACCTTTGACTGCCTCTCCTATATGGTGGCACATTTGACTGCATGTGCTGTGCCCCAAAATTGAAGTGATACGACCAACAAAGCATCTTTTTCCATCTCCTGGTTCTAAAAATCCAGGCCTTATACACTCCCCCTGATAGGTAACGTAACAAGTATTAAACTGAGGTTGAACTTGATGGACTGAAAGTCTTTTTTCAACCTTAATTACTATGTAACTATGTAACTATGTAACTATGATAAGAGTAGTACTTACAAACACGCCACTCCTATCTGGTGGCACCTTTGACTGCATGTTCCGTGCCCCAAAATTGAAGTGATACGACCAACAAAGCATCTTTTTCCATCTCCTGGTTCTAAAAATCCAGGCCTTATACACGCCCCCTGATAGGTAACGTAACAAGTATTAAACTGATAAGAGTAGTACTTACAAACACGTCACTCCTATCTGGTGGCACCTTTGACTGCATGTGCCTGCCCCAAAATTGAAGTGATACGACCAACAAAGCATCTTTTTCCATTTCCTGGTTCTAAAAATCCAGGCCTTATACACGCCCCCTGATAGGTGCTGTAACAGGTTTTAAACTTATAAGAGTAGTACTACTTAACATACCTTATAATAATGCAGAGAGAGGCAATGCAGTGAGAGGAGTCTGAAGAAGAGGAGTCAGAGGAGGAAGGTGGCTTTGAGGAGTGGGAAGACCAAACACAGCAGGCATCCCAGAGGGCTTGTTGTCACCTTTCGGGGACCCTTGGTGGCTGGGTGGAGGAAGAGACCTTCAATGACATCAGTGAGGACAAGGAACAGGACATGGCTAGCTTGGTATCCAACCTTGTGCAAATGGGGAGTTTGCGGTTGTGCAAATGGACTGTTTGTGGTTGTTTGCGTTAAACGGGGAGTTTGGTCTGTCACTGTGAAGCGGGCCTAACCCTTACACTACCTGATTGATACAACATCATACCTGATGTTTTAAAGCACGTTATTCCAAACAATTTAGGAATGTAAGGTAATTTATGCCCTTTATGGCTTAAAACCAGACTCTGTATCAACTATGTAATTTTCCGTGGGAGTTTTGCCATGGATCCCCCTCCGGCATGCCACAGTCCAGTTGTTAGACCCCTTGAAACAACTTTCCCATCACTATTGTGACCAGAAAGAGTCCCTGTGGGTTTTAAAATTCGCATGCCCATCGAAGTCTATGGCGGTTCGCCGATGTTCGCCGGTTCGCGAACATTTGCGGTGGTTCGCGTTCGCGGTTCGCGAACCGAAAATTTTAGGTTTGCGACATCACTATAGGTAAATGCATATAGGGGGAATCCACACAACATATTATATAAAACATATATAGACATGCATATATGTTTGGTCTGGGCCTGCATGCCTGCGGCCAGCACTGAGGAGCTACAGTTCTTTGAGGGAACCCATGAATGCCAACATGTACTGTGACATACTGAAGCAGAGCATGATCCCTCCCTTCGGAGACTGGGCCGCATGCCAGTATTCCAACATGATAACGACCCCAAACACACCTCCAAGCCGACCACTGCCTGGCTAAACAAGCTGAAGGTAAAAAGTTGATGGACTGGCCAAGTAGGTCACCAGACCTAAACCCTATCGAGCATCTGTGGGGGCATCCTCAAATGGAAGGTGGGGAGTGCAAGGTCTCTAACATCCACCAGCTCCATGATATCATCATGAAGGAGTGGAAGAGGACTCCAGTGGCAACCTGTGAAGCTCTGGTGAACTCCATGCCCATGAGGGTTAAGTCAGTGCATGAAAATATTTACACTTTCACTTAGGGGTGTACTCACTTTTGATATTTACCCTGAATGAATATCTCCATGTGTCAGAAACACGAATATCATGCATCAACGTTACTGGAATCAAACTCAGGAATATTACCTCCACCCTCAGCTGCACTAGTGGCTGTTATCCCAACCCTACATTAACACAGGGCTGGTATATTGAAGGAAGATGTATGTACTAATACAATAACGTTGTTGTGTAGCATTCATCTGGTGTTTAACAATCATGGTACAGTACAAACGAAAATAAACAATGATAATGTGAGCAATACATAATATTTATTCTTATGTTTGCAAATTATAGAAACAAAAAAAGAAAATTGGAGGCAAACATTCCATCGATTTGAACCTAAAGAGATAAGAACAAGACATCAATTAGAACAATATACGCATGGACTGCCACACCTCAACGTCAATAGATCTTGGACATCAATTGCTTCTATATGCAACATGAACATGTTCTCACCTATTTCCGCTTTCGCTTGTGTTGTTCATGACTCTCCTGGCCTTTGGCAACTGTTGCCCTAGGCCGGCCACAACCTCTTCGAAGGGTTGGCGGCTCTTCTGCCCTGGATGCTGGAGGCAAGATCTGGGAGGTTGAGGAGGTACCCTGTTTTGGGGGATGGCCTTCTCGGGCCATTTCGGCCCTTCGTGCATACTCCTCCATTACACGGTGATGCCGCCTCAACTACTGCAATGCCTGTTCATTTTGCTGGCCCATCTCCATGACCTGGTGATGCCGCCTCAACTCTTCAAACACCCGGTCATTGTGCCGTCTCATCTCCAGCATGAACTCTTGATTTTGCTCCCGCTCATGCTGGAGATGAGAGAGGAAATCGTGGCACTGGGCCGCTGACAGCGCCGGACTACCTGGCGCGGACCCAGACCACTGTGTCCTCTGGGTGGAGGCACGGCCGTGTGGAGTGTCCTGCCGGGCCGGAGTGTCCTGCCGGGCCGGAGTGGCCTGCCGGTCCGAATTGGCCTGCGGGGCCGGAGTGGCCAGAGTAGCCTGCGGGGCCTGTGGGGTCAGAGTGGCCAGAGTAGCCTGCGGGCCCATGGGGCCGGAGTGGCCAGAGTAGCCTGCGTGGCCTGTGCGGCCAGCGTGCCAGAGTAGCCTGCTGGGCCGGAGTGGCCAGAGTAGCCTGCGGGGCCTGTGGGGCCGGAGTGGCCAGAGTAGCCTGCGGGGCCTGTGTGGCCAGAGTAGCCTGCAGGGCCTGTGGGGCCGGAGTGGCCAGAGTAGCCTGCAGGGCCTGTGGGGCCGGAGTGGCCAGAGTAGCCTGCGGGGCCTGTGTGGCCAGAGTAGCCTGCGGGGCCTGTGTGGCCAGAGTAGCCTGCGGGGCCTGTGGGGCCGGAGTGGCCAGACTAGCCTGTGGGGCCTGTGGGAGCCACATGCCCTGCCGGGGGCCCATGCTCCAGGGCACCATTTCTTGTGGCTCCAGACTGTGGGCCCAAATGGGATGGGACCACATTGGATGTCCACACATTTGGCCAGCCCACATTGGCTGTGAGCCAGGCGGCACCATTATCCTGGCTGGAGGGGCCATTGCTGGAGCCAATGGCTGGCATCTTGTGGAGGGCCCAGGTGGTCCTGCTGCAGGTGGTGTTGCTGCAGGTGGTCCTGCATCTTGGCATGGTGCAGGGCCCTGAGGAGGCAGGGGACGCCTGGCTGGTACTGAAATGAGACAAGATTTTGATTTGAGTATTGTTGTTTCCATATCTCTGAGATCATAGTGACTTGGAATTGGCTGTGAATGTTTGATGCAAATAAAAATTGATCTGCATCATTAGTATTGTGGATCCTGGCTGGGATCTTTCCTGTTATGTGACAGCGACTGCTGGCAGCAGCAGTTGGACCAAGGGGCTGATAGATGGCGCTGCCGCTGTTATATACATCATTTTCACCTTACACACAAGCCCAAAAGCACTAGCCCTCACCCTAATCCGAAACCCTTACCTTAACACCACCATAACCCACTAAATATGCATGATTATATAATCTCTAGGAAAATGCTGTGACATGTAGAGGCTGCTCACTGCTGCTACCAGCAGTGATGGTCAGATAACAGGAAAGGGCCCATGGCTCATATGACTATATGTAATGCTGGTGCGGTGTGCCAACTGCAGTTAATTAGGACACGTGCTCATCTGAATCTGTTGGCCAGTGTGTGAGACAGACCAATCTGTGACCAATCCTCAGCAATGTGAGTTAACATGCTAATGTAACATGGTCCAGATTAGGCTGTTACACGACACAAACTTGCAGTCCATCAGAGTCTGTATCCGCATATGCTGCAGTGTGCACATCCATACATGTAGTCTCATGGGGATGTACCAGCTATACTGGACCTATCCTGTTGTATGTGCGCATCTCTGGAAGTGCACCGCCACCGACTCTAGCTACGCCAGCCCAGCAGGCCGGGTAAGTGGTTATGGGTTTCGGGTTCTGGCTACAGTTAGGGGGTATGGGTTAGAGTTAGAAAGTGGGGTTTAGGGGGTTAGGGTTAAAGGGTTTAGGGGCTTTGGGTGTACCAACTATTTTTGACGGCTACATGGGGACACAAGCCCAGCCGCATCCCTAGAGTCGGCGGCGGCACTCTTCCAGCACATACTGAAATGCCCACATAAAACAGGATACATCCGCTATACCTAGTTTCAAGATGTACATGGGTTCTAAGCAGTAGGAGTGTTAAGCCAAACAGCTATGAATGGGCCAGTTTAACATGGAGTAGAGTGTGACAGGGGAACTCATGACAATAAACAAACAATTGCAATGGAGTTGTCATGTATGCTTTATATGCACTCTGAACCAACAGCAAACATAACAGTAACATCAGTAGATTTGCAAAACAGTATCATAATTAGTTGTGGGAGGAGGTATTGGACATATATTTCATTGCTAACAATTCTGACAAGTATATTTCTTTACACTGGATTTACATGATTTTTGCTGCCTCAAAGATCTGTAGTCACAACCAGATATCTTACAGTGCAATTCAACATCAGTTATCTATCTGTGTGGGGTACATGTGCGTACATATGAGGGTGTTAAGGTGTACATGGTACTCACATTGCAGGCTTTGTGACCGACCCGAGTCCACCAGGCCAAGGAGGCCAACGACTGCCGCTGGCTGGATCATGTCGCACACTGTGGCCTCCCAACCGGGGTATGTAAAGGTTTCTGGCGGCCCACCACCGGTTCCACGTGCCGCATTGGCCATTTTCTTTTTTACCTCAATGCAGCAGTCTCGGTACCGGTGCTGGACAGACTGTCAGGTACGATTTGCATACCCCAGCGAAGAGACTTCAGCCGCTATTTCCCTCCAGGCATCTGTCCTTTGCCTGGGCCTCACCCCGCTCCCACCGGTTAGGATGGAGTGGTGGGCTTGAACTCCTCTAATGAGAGTTTCAATTTCCTCTTGGTTAAAGTTTGCTGCCCTTTTTCTGGCAGCAGCAGCAGCTTGCTGGCCAGCCTGTGGCTGGGGGCCCTGCTCTCCCTGGCCTCTACCTTCACTGCCTTCTCCCTCCATCTCTCCTCCTTTCCTCACTCTCTCTTGCTCGCTCTCAAAAAACCTCCAACTCCAAGACCTGTGTGTCCACTTGCACAGCATACAATTTCCCTCTCTTTTAAACTATTTGTGGCCTTGATTGTCATCTTCCTATTGGTTAAATGATTTCAGGTTTGATTTCAGGATAACGGTCTTGAGACTTCTGGCCGTAGCGCACTACCATAGCTTCTTGGTGAAGCACGTACGGCTTTGGCAGATGATTGCCCTCCAAGACCATAGCTCGTTATTCAAACCAGTGCAGGCTTGCATGATAGATGAAGTTAAATATCTTTATTTGCGGATTTGAGAGTAGGGGAATGTTGAGCTATTAATTCTAAAACCAAACATCACTTTCACTTCTAATAAAAGTACAGGATGGCTTTTCAATGCTACGACTTGTAAGTAAGCCCTTTACGACCCGTAGGTCTATTTTACCCATTTACGGACTTGACGGAGGCTAATCCCGCAGCCTTTGCGGGTCTGAGGTGCTCCAAGCCCTCTGGACTTTGTCCACGGGTATTTGACAAGAATTAAAAAATATATATATTTACGGATTTGAGTGTAGGGGAATGTTGTGCTATGAATGCTAACACCTACAATCACTTTATAGTCTCCTCAGAGTGCAGGATGGCTTTATTATGTGCTTATTTGTGTGCCTGCGGGACCTTTTTGCTGCAAGTAAGCTGCGGCTCGGTTTTAGCCTTGCAGAGAGGTTTCCCGGAGCAATTGAATAGCAACCAGGACTTTCTTGCGGCCGAAACTCTTGCAGCCCTTTAAGATCAAAGGCTTTCCTCCGGCGCGTGCGGCCGCAAGGGATTACAAGGCGCCTTGCGGCCCCGCATCTCCTAAGGCCGATAATAGAATGAGGCCTAATTGATTAACGTGTAACCTCCATGTTTTACGTCATTTTCATGATGACGGTCTCATTTTCAGTTTGCTGTTTCTAAATGGGTAGTCACGGCCTTGCTTACTTGATCAAGTTTACACTCTGAAATGCTACATACTGGTGCATGGTTTACAGTTTTCCCTTCTAACTTGCGGCCTTGTTCTATGGAATTGAATGCGGTCCAAAGTCTCAATTGCCAAGAACATTGACCAGCTTGGGACTAGACTCTTTTTTTTTTTTGTATTTCATTATGTAATAAGTTAAAATTGTCGGCATGTATTCCTTCCAATTGGGCTAAAATATGAGTTATTGAGAAGTCCAGATAACTCTGCTCACACTGATGGTAGTTATACATTTTTTTCCCAATTGGGATTGAAGGGTAAAAGAATGTTGTTTTAAGCCGTATGAGTGTATCGTTTTTTTTTATTTCTTGTGCATCCTGGTTTGGTTTGTGACCTTAGGTTTCCACTATCCATCCGTAGGGCTATTAGCCAGTTGGAGGGAAACACCATAGCTTCTGAGATAGGAGGTCTCTATAAGGGACACAGGGACTCCAGACTCTGCGATATATTGAATTTATTTGTACAAAGTTACATAGGACCTCATTCAATTGTGGTTTGGCCAATTGAATAGGGCTCTGTATAAGCACACAGCATATTTTTTTAAGGAATTTTTTAGATAGTGAAGACCTTGCTTTTAGATAGAAATTCACTATCTAAAAACTTCTTTAAAAATAATGCTATGTGCTTATATAGAGGCCTTTTCAATTGTCCAAATCTAATTGAATGAGGCCCATATTGTTTTCGGCCATGATACCTGCCATGGGATTAAACTTCTGTACTGCAGGGCTACCAGTCAGAGTGTGGGACATAGGAAACCTTGTACAGCTATTAACTGAGATTGACTACATGTATATTTTGTACACATGTCTATATAAGTTATTGGAAAGATCCTTCCAACCAGGTTGTTTTTGATACCCATGGTGGGTTTATATCATTTTTTTTTAATTAATTCTGATTAAAGTTCCATTTTTAAACTTTTATGACTTTAATAAATTGGTGTGAAGCACTGGAACGCTTGTAAGGCTTTCTCTTAGTGTTCTTTTTTTTTCTTTCTTTGTTTTAAAAAAACTAATAGATTTAGGTTGGAAATCACCAATAATTAAAAGAATCTGAAACCAATTAGTGATTGTTAAAGTAGTATGAACAGTTGATCAATCCCTGGACCTAGAAAAGACAAATAATCATCCCATAAGATGACCTAATGTGCCAAAGTAAATAGGCTGTGTTTTATATTAAATGAAAACAATAAATTAAGCGCCATTTCTTTTTCCTATTGTGTATAGCTGTATCAGCATTCACATTACCTGTTGACCACTAACAAGCAGGATCAATGACAAGTGAGTTACCATATCTGACTGCCATAATGGCTTTAAATACCTGTAGGATCTCTCATTACGGAAGAACTCTAAAAAAATTCAGCCTCAAGTAATTCATGCTGGAAATTCCCATTGCAACACTGCTGACTTAATAAAAGGTTACAATTTGTTAAGAATGATAAACAACAGCGTGATTAGTTTATCTACAATCGTCAGCATTTTCATGAATCAGATACTACACACCAAGTGCCCTATTCAATTCCCTATTTCATAAAGCTACACTAAAACATGGTCAGTAACTTTGTGTAGCTATTTAATTGACGCTGTTTTTAATGACTGCGAGTGAGCTACCCCATAAACTAAGAAATAAGGCCAGACAAGCAAAATTATGGCAAGGTTTCCCATTGATCTTTTGACATCCATAAAATTATGAGTTACTTTTTCAAAGTTTTACACTAAATTGCTATTCTAATTGAGACTTTACCGATGACTCGTAACTTGTAGTATTAGAGAAAATAATTATATGCACTGAAGAGCGATGATTAATGGTTTTAAAAATGTGGCCAATTGAATAGGGCTCTGTGTAAGCACATGGCATATTTTTTTACAGAAGTTTTTCGTTAGTGATCTTCTATCCAAAAGGAAGGTCTTCACTAACTAAAAACTTCTGTAAAAAAATATGCTATGTGCTTATATAGAGCCCTATTCAATTGGCCAAATCACAATTGAATGAGGCCCAAAATGCTTAACATTCCAATGGGCACATATGTGCATTTTAAAATGTTGATATTTTTATTATTATGCTTGTGTCATTATACAATATCCAGGTTAACATAGAACCTAGTACTCCAGAGGTTAATGCATATCAAGAAACCTACATGGACAAATAACGATGCTCTATTGTCTATTAAAGGTCTAGCCCTATCAGCAAACATTACTTTACCAAGCATCAGAAATGCTAACTTGCAAATTGTGGGTGCTTATTTTGTCTCATTTACATATATATATATATATATATATATATATATATATATACAATATCATGATGTTCTCATTTTCTATTGGTTCCTGTGGCTGTGTCTCATCTAGGGCCTCATTCAATTGTGATTTGGCCAAATGATTAGGGCTCTAAATAACACATAGTATATATGTTTATAGAAGTTTTTATCTAGTGAAGACCTTGCTTTTGGATAGAAGTTCACTAATTAAAAGCTTCTGTAAAAACCTATGCTATGTGCTTATATAGAGCCCTATTCAATTGGCCACATGACCCCAAGTATTTAAGTAAAAGCCAGAGTTTGGTGTAATTTTACGGGAAGAAACGTAATTTTACACCTTGCATTTTACTGACATGACATAACCTTTCGTATCTCGAGTGAGATACATAATTTTACAAGTGCATTGAATACAAGCGTAACTTTACTGAAAAGAGCTCCCTGTACTTGAAGAAATGTAGCTTGCGAGTTACAAGTCTGGAATTGAATGAGGCTCTAAATCAGTCTGAGAAGCACCTACATTTTCACCTAAACATAAATGTGTTATATATTAAATGTCATTCCGATATATACAAATATATATATATATATATATATATATATATATATAAATTATTTATGTAAAAGCTACAATTTTTATGTCAATTTTTGTTACTGACACTGAGACTGCCAATTTGATTAGGTTAAAAGTTCAAGAACCATCTCAAGAGCCAATCAAACTGCAGCTCTAACTCTGAGTTCTAAGTTGTGACATCTACATTCATATCTTCTGTTCTTCAGCAGTTCACAGCACTGAATATCCAGGAGTCTTGTAGCAAGAAAAGGCACATACTGTGAATTTTGTACATAAGATCAACTTGTTTCTGTTAACCTTTTAATTTTTAGGCAGTGCATTTTTGATATAACAAGTGCATTTAGGGTAAATACAGGGCAAATGTAGCGTTGATTATAGTAACTTTAATTAATAGGTAAGGTGCTAACTGTGTTGCATGTATGAGTATGGTTTGTGGAAGAAAAACATATATCCACAAACCGACATTCTACTCAAAACCCTAATCATGATACGAAAACCCAGATTTCACTTATTATTATCGTTTTATTTGAGTACGCATTGGGCAGCAACAGGATAGTATACCCAATGTCTGCAGCAGGCAACAATTAGATAAATATCATATCTTTTTATAGAAGTCCTACATACAGACTACTTACTGCCCATTGCCTCCCACCTTCTAAGCCAATAAAAAAATATTTATATTTCTAAGCCAATTAAAAAGCAAACACGCATCAGAAGCATGTATGCTTATGTTACTTAAATCATTTGCGCAGATCACCTTATTTTAACAATTAATACGCAGTAAACATTGTGGACCTCATTCTATTGCTATGTGTTTGAGAAAGTGGCCGCAGCTACTTTGCTATTTAATTGCCTTCCGATCGCGGGCTCCGATCGCGTTACGTGCTGCAACCTGCGATCCCTGCCAACCCCTTGCAATACATATGCAGACCCCCATAAGCCTCTATATTGCCCCATCAGTCCCATAAGGGTCTATAAAGACCCTTATGGGACAATGAGAACCCTAACAGTAACCCCATCAGTGCCATGCTGGTCATCCAGGACCCTCATGAAAAACTACACTATTCCCACCACCCCCCGATAAACCAATAAATCTAAACTAACCCCCTCTAACTAATTACCCACTCTACCCTAACCTAATAACCCATCTACTACCTACCTAACACCTACCCTAACCTATTAACACCTACACTACTTTCCTAACCCCCTATTAAACACCACCAACACCCCACTAATTACAAAAATTTAAAAACTAGATTACAGAAGAAAAAGCACTATTACACAAAATAATACAAGAACCATTACAGAAAATGGAAAAGAACATTACACAAAACAAAAAAGCACCACTACAGAAAAAAAACACAGCACCGCTTACAGAAAAATAAAAAATACTACTTTAACTAAATTAACAATACAAGCAAAAATAAACACATCCATATCCCAATACAACAAAAACCCACAACCAGCAATAAAATAAAGTTAAAATCATATCACTAACCATGCAAAAATGTTCCTCCAGCCACGACGGTTTTCTGGCCTTCATCCCTAGCATAAGGGCCCATCCGTAGATCTTCACAGGTCCAACACACCTACAAGAAAAAGAAACATTACAATTAATATAAAAAAACAAAAAAAACAACATATAATCAAGAACAGTCTAAATAGTACACTTACCTTTCTACGATGCCCCCGTCCTCCTTATAGTCTTCTCCGGCAGGGCCCCTCCAAAGAAAACCTGATGTGCTAAAACAAAAATCAAAAAATCTAACGGAGCTCTTCCCTAGAGAAATTCCCCGGCGCAAATGAGGGTTCTAGCGCATGCTCCGGTAACAATTTGGAAATGGCGTCTTCTGATTGGCTGAAAACGCTGTCAATCATATTTCAGCCAATCAGAGAGTGCCAAGGTGTGAGCCAATCAGAATGGGATATGCTCCTATATCCCATTCTGATTGGCTGATGGGGTTAAATAGAGGCTTATGGGGTCTGTATAGACCCTCATAAGAGATGGGTTTAAATAGAACTAGATAGGGTTCAATAGGACTAGATGGTGTTAAATAGGCACAGTAAGGGTTAAAAGAGGACAGATGGGGTTTAGTTAGGGTAAATAGGTTAATGGGGTATGGTTAGGGTTAATATAATCCTGGAGGACCCTCATGGCACTTAAAGTGTCCTATAGGGGTCTATATAGACCTCTATTGGACTGAGGGGGTAAATTATAGTCTCATGAGGATATATTGACCCTCGTGAGTGATATGGTTAATTTTACGTGCCTGAGGGGGTACTTATAGTACACCCGCGGCAGGGGTAATTTTTTTTTATTTAGTGTAGGTCATTTTAGGACCTGCAAGGTGGGAATTTTGAATCTATCGGGGACCATTCTACCAGCATTATAGTAGCTAAACCTACTTGTGGAGTGTTCCCTGTAGCAGATTATAAGTCGTGTCCTACCCCCAGAGGAGATATATACTCCATTTAGAAGAATACCCATTGCTACTTTTATCTTCATCGGGGGGTACAATCCTTGTGAGGTGGACAATTTGAGGACCTATTCAAATGAGCGTACTAAGGCTCTATACATGTTTTTGATCTCTGTACATGTGAGTGTATTACATTTAATTTTTTATAGTAATACATTACTTTTTTATATACTACACCATTGTGCTTTTGCGCTTCTATAGCTCGTTCCCTTCTTCTTTTTAATTTGCTATTCAATTGGCATTTTTTTGTGAGCTAAAAAAGCTTACGAGTTACAGCCTTGAAAACTTTGTGGTTGTTAAACTCGGAACTTATTAATTGAAAGAAGAAAAAGAAGACACCCTTGTTTCTCAGTAACATTCTCCTAACTGAGATAGAGAAGACACCCTTGTTTCTCAGTAACATTCTCCTAACTGAGATAGTGTGATGCATGAAAGCCACAATTCATAAAATCTAAATATTTATTAATAACATTTAAACATAAACATAGAAAAAATAAAAAAAAATGTTTTTTAAAAATATAAAAAAAACAGTTTCCACCTTTGATAATTAGATAGATACTATCCACAAATACATAAAAAGAATATGAATATTTAATGCAATCTTAACTATATGATGTCAATTCAGTTGAGAACAAAACTAAATAATTATATTAGTTGTAACTCATTGAGGTATTACTGGATATATATAATTCATAATCTCTACGTGATAATAGATATAGGGCCTCATTCAATTTGGGGCCGTAACTCGGCCGGAAGACTGCGATTCTTTCCAATTGGGTAATGACCCTACATCTATGCTGCTATTCAATTAGCAGGCGCCGCAAGGACGTCCCATAATCACAAACCATCGGTAGTAAGCATTTGCTGCAAACCTGTAAATCGTGTTTCAAGCCCGCAAACTCGGATAAATTTAAATGCAAATATAAATTCAATGGGGAACACAATGATGCGGATCACAATTGGTGGACATGAGAATTAAAGGCACAACATTCCCAAGCTGGCACATCGCCATAATACAATACTTTATTCCATGTTATTCCAAGCCCATATGACTTTTTAATCCAACCTCCATTTTATTTCAAAGTCCTACGGGCTTAAATAAGCTGATACGGGCTTGGAGGTCACTCAAGCCCGTAGGACTTTGAAATACAATGGAGGTTGGATTTAAATGTCCTATGGGCTTGGCAATTGAAGCACGTTGGACTTGAAAACAAATATTGAACATGAAATCAAATATTTAGCTATGGTGATTTGAGAGTGTGGGAGTGTTGTGATATTAATTCTAAGACCTAAAATCACTTTCACTTCTAAAAAAAGTACAGGATGTCTTTTTTATTTGTTCAATTAGTGCTACGTTTTGTAAGTAAGACTGTTGCAGTACCTCTTTGGTGTAAGTAAGCTGTGGTTTGCGTTTAGCCATTTACGGGCTTGACGGAAGGTGAATCGTAGCAATTGAATAGCGAATCTGGATTTCTTGCCCCTGCAACTCTCGTGACGGCAATAAGATGTGTATGTTAGGAAAGTTGTTTAGTTATTAATATATATATGTGACAGTTGTATTGTGATATTAAAAGATGTTTAGTTTTGTAAAATGTTCTCTTGGTGAACAATAATTTGTAAAGCATTTTGTATTAACATTTGAATGTAAGAATAGTGAAACTTGAAATTAATCATTATTGTAAACTTTAGGCAATGATTTGTTAACATGCAATTTCTATCCAAATAATTGTTAACTTCAATATACATTGAATGCAGAGGAAGGCAAACAGTAAAAACTCTCTTTAAAATGTACCCAATGAAATAAATTCCTTCCTGACCACATGAACTGTCGATAAATCTTAATACAGGGAGTAATCTTAACATAACAGACAATATTTACATTGTGTCTTAAAACGTGGTTGAGCTGTTAAAATGAACTTTGTAATATGTTGAAGTAAAGACCGTTAAAATATTGTTTTCCAACTTGTAACATTAGAAACAGTAACATAGTTAATTAACATTTTAACATAATTATCACATATATAGTTGCAAGGCGAATGTTTTGTGAGGTGAATCATCCATAAAGAGTCTTTCCATAAATTATGACTGAAATTGCTTCTTGTTTATTATTTTTGAATGTTTTTTAATTTGTTTTCCTTGTGTTTTCTTTCTTTACTGAAAAGTTATAGTACTTCATAGTAGAAAATTTTTTAGTAAAAAAACGTCCATCTTCTAATAAATCACCTTGACTTTCATTCTTTTCAATATAAACTTTAATAGCCTGTGGATTTTTGCGCCGTACAATTGACCATGTGCAAATACTGTTTCTTCCAGGAAAATACACACAGATTTGAAAGTTTGACCTTGTGATTTATTGATGGTCATGGCAAATGCCAGAATAATGGCAAATTGTCTTCTTTGAAGTATAAAAGGGAGACTACTTTCACTTGGTGCTAAATCTATTCTTGGTATGAAAACTCTCTCTCCTTTATGGGTCCCAGTTAAAATTTCAGCATCTATAAAATGGTCCTTTAATTGTTGAACAATTAATCTTGTCCCATTACATAGGCCTTTTTTTGGGGTTCATGTTTCGCAGTAACATAATAATTGCACCTTTCTTTAGCTGCAAAATATGTGGTGGCATTCCAGAAGGAGTTAGTGAGTTTATGAATTCAGTCGAAAAGTTGGCCTGACTTTCATTGTCATCAGCAAGTACAGAATCAGCACTGTGATAATTTCTTTGTGGTGCATTAATTTTTTTAAAGATTTCATTATTGAGGATTAATGCATCCTTATTTTTACACGTTAGTATGACTTGGTTGGCAAGCTCAGAATATTCCTGGTTATTTATGCTCCCTTCAAATATAGCGGATATAATATCTTGTTGACAAATCATATGAGGTGGTATCTCTACAGTGTCGTCAGGTAAATGTGGTATTTTTTCTGTTCTGCCTTCTCCAATTTTAATAAGCCAATCATTGAAATCAGTTTGGCCTTCTGATCTCATATTTTGTTTCAGTTGAAGATGGGTAAAATGTTTCCATAGTGTACTTGACTTTATACATGTTTCAATAATGTCAGTTCGATTTCCATGTACAACGACAGGTAATGTTTGTCTAAAATCGCCACCTAATAACATTACCTTTCCACCAAATGGAAAAGTATTATCCATGACTTCACGAAGCAAACGGTCAATACATTGGAGGGCATAGCATGACATCATTGTGGCCTCATCTATTATAATTATTTTACATTTGTTCAATTTCTTTGCTTGTAATGATGTCATGCGAATATCTGACACAGAAGTTTCTAAAATAGGCACTGGCAGTTTAAATCCACTATGAACAGTTCTTCCACCTTCTAACAAAAGTACAGCAATTCCAGTAGTGGCAAACGCCATTGCTATTTGACCTTGTGCTCGTACTGAACTCATTAATAAATTATACAGATAGGTTTTTCCTGATCCGCCAGGTCCATCAAGATAGAAATAACGCTCTGTCACCATGTCATCATCTATTGCATTTTTAATGGCATTAAATGCTTGCAATTGTAATGTATTTAAAGTTGCAAGTCTTTCTTCTGTTCTTTCTGCTTGTAGTTGAATGTCATAGTCTTCAAAGTTTATGTCATCTATAAGACCTGGATCAGGCAAATTAAAACTTGCACAACTTAATCCATGAGTTAAAAATACTTCTTGGATTTCCATTAACGCTTTTAAGTGTGCAATGGGTTCATTGTATCGTCGCATAAAGTCTTCAGCCATATTACTTTTAAAAGTCTCCCACAAAGCTAATGCATTTGGAGCATTTGAGAAGATACAAATAAAAGCAAATTGTTCTCTCATCTGTGGTGGCATTTGACATTGTGCTGCTTCTTCTAAACATTTTTCCCATTCTGTATCATCCGATAGTAAGTTTCTATGTCTTGCAGCTAAATGGAAGGATTCATATCCAATGTCATTAACAGTTCTTAAGTGTTCAAAACTTTGTGCTCCTGGAACATTTAAAAGTAATATCCGTAAGCAAAAACGTTCAACATCTCTTGGACTGACTGTGTAAATTCTTGGAATTATTTTATTGCCTCTGCTTTTTCTTGGTCTCCATAATCCATTTACAAAAACATAGTGATATGGAATTTCAATATATAAGTATTATGTTGCTTCTGAATCAGTGGAATTTAATTCAAACCATGCAGTTAGTGTAGTGTGACGATCTTCACTTTGGGCCAATGCATTCATTTCATTTCCAGCATGGAAATAGACTAAATGTCGTTGTGGCAAATGTACTGCTAACCTATATACTGCATGTGATCTATCATGCATTTCAAATTTTAAAAGCCGCCACATAGCTTCTGGTGCACTGACATAGCGAGCATCTACATGAGATACAAGTTCATCATGTACTAACTCACTACATTTAGGGTTGTCTGCACTTTTGACGACTACAGTAGCTGCATCGTAGCCTTTGTAAATATATTTGTAGACATATTTAATGGATTTGATGGAAGTGCAGGCTTCTACGTTGATGTGGGCATTGTACTTCATGAGTAAATGTGGATTGTAGGGTACTACATATCTATTGTCCACTTTTTTCCACAAATAATGGCACTATCTCCTTCTCTTCTTTTATAAAGTGGATATCCATCACAATTGGCATAGGTTTTGTCTCTATAATCTCTTGGAAATTCTTTGGAACATTTATTATTTTCTATACATGGTGATTGTGGATTAAGGTCACCACAGGGTCCATGAATCATGCGATGAGTAACAATCTCATATAGTCTACCATATAGTTCTGGATCTGGTAGTTCAGCAACAATGACTGCATCCACTTTGTCCGAAGTATCTAATTTATCTTTTTCTTGAAGTATTATTAGAAGATGTGCATGTGGAAGGCCTCTTTTTTGAAATTCAATGGTATATACATAAGCAAGACATTTGCCAAAAAACTGATTTATAGTGAAGTCACGTATTAATTCATTTAATTTAATCTTAAAAACTCTGGCTACTAAATTTAGTCGATCTGAAGCACTTTGTCCAAGAAGTAGATTTTGTGTAATTTCTGGCCATTGTGGATTACATGTAAATATCAGAAATAAATCGGGTTTGCCAAATTTGGTGACAATAGCCATAGCATCATTGTATCTTTCTCATATTTCGAGGAGATCCTTGAAAGGAAGATGGTAAAATGATGGCTTTGCCAGCTGTCATGTATCTGCTTGTAGCCACGTCAGCAACATAATCCATGAGTCCAGAATATTGTTCTACACAGAGTTTATCTTGTTGATATTTAATAAAGTTTAAATTATTTGCCTCAACTTGCAAATAAGAATCAATAATCCATTGTTGGGTTAGTTTTCCACCACATGAAATTGGATTAAATACATTGCGAATGGCAATTTGAGCTACTTTAAATTCAAGCATAGAAACATTATTTCGGAATCTGGCTTTAGCATTTGGGTAACTGGGAAGTGTTAATTTTGGTTGCCAACCTGCTTCCCCGTGTGGGAAAAAGATGGGATATGTCATTGGATCTAAATTTGGACTTAAGATACTCATATTAATGAACGGTTGCTCCTCATTTCTGGGATATATTCTAATGTCTCTTTTAAATGGTGGTTCTCCTTCATCATTCTGAAACACCATTGCAACCTCATTTGATGTTGGCAAGTTTTAACAACGTTTATCAGTATGACTGTCTCTTTTAAGCACCATATTAACCTTCGGCATTGGTAATTGTTGTCTTTGTGCATGAAGTAGTTGTTCATTTTCTACTTCTGCCAATTTTTTATAAGCTTTACTGTAGGGATTGTTGTCCATAACGTTATTTAGCTCTATAAAAACACTGTGTAAGCATTTTTTATTTTCTTCCATCTGCATACGTTGGTCAACAGCTTCCATTGTATCTAGGACATATAGTTGAGCGAATTTTCTTTGATCTCCTTCCTCTGGATGTAAATGGGAAGTGCGATGATAAATTTGTCCTTGGACTTTAAAACAGTAAGGACCATGTCCTGGTACATTAGCAGCTAATGTTGCCCCCATAGATGCAAAGGATATGGCACTATTGTAGGATCTTATGTTTGTTTTACATTTTTTGTAGTTTGGAAAAGTAGGTTCAGTCATAATGTTTTGTAAATAGATAGGAAATTCTTTCCTTTCTGGAAATTTGAACTTGCCTTTTTGACAGCAACTAATAAATTGCCCATCTCTGGGTCTCTCCTGTTTAAAATAATAAGCCTCACAAAACTGACATTGAGTAGTCATGTCCCCACAACTATGAACCTCTACTGCTAAAGACTTGAGTAAAGGACAATTTGCAAAGCATATAGGATTTTGACTTTCATATTCATCAGGTGAAATGTCATATAATGTTTCAACAACAGGTTCTAAATGCTTAGTTTTTTTCGTGGCTTTTCTTGGTATATGTTGTATTGTTTGAAGTAAAATGTCATGTAATGTTTCATGAACCGGTTCTAAATGCTTTGTTTTTTTCGTTGCTTTTTTTTGTATCCCTTGTATTTTTTCAGGTAAAATGTCATCTGATATTTCAGCAACTGGTTGCAAATGCTTTATTTGCTTGTTCGTTTTTTGTCATATCTTTAATTTCTGCAGGTGACAGTCTTTTGCTTGCAATTCTTTTGCGTTCTTTTTCTTGTCGAATTTCCTGGCTGTCTGCTCTCTGTCGTCGTTCTCTAGCTTGGCGTCTTTTCTTTTCTTGTTTACTCTCGTTATCAGCCATGTTAATCTGTAAAAATAAAATAATGTATCTTTAGTTTATTTTGAGATGTTAAGTTTGTTTTCATAAAAAATTGTTATCAACAGTGTGTTTACATTTTATACTTAATTAATTTCAATTTGGTCAATTGAATAGAGGTCTAAATAAGGTCATCATATAATTTTTTAAAGAATTTTTTATTTAGTAAACATGTATCCAAAAGCAAGTTTTTCACTAACTAATAAATGTGAAAAAAAATGTTATGGCGGGGGTTCCGGCAGGCTTGCGTTCTCTTGCGGCCGATCGCGCCGGAGGAAAGCCTTTGATCTAAAACGGCCGCAAGAGTTTCGGCCGCAAGAAAAGCCTGGTTGCTATTCTATTGCTCCGGGAACCCTCTCTGCAAGGCTAAAAGCGAGCCGCAGCTTACTTGCAGCAAACAGGTCCCGCTAGCACCAATTAAGCACATAAAATAGCCCAAATAAAGCCATCCTGCACTTTGAGGAGACTATAAAGTGATTGTAGGTGTTAGCAAAAATAGCACAACATTCCCCTATACTCAAATCCGTAATTTTTGTATTTTCAAATTCTTGTCAAATATCCGTGAACAAAGTCCCGAGGGCTTGGAGCACCTCAGACCAGCAAAGGCTGCGGGATTAGCCTCCGTCAAGTCCGTAAATGGGTAAAATAGACCTACAGGTCGTAAAGGGCTAACTTACAAGTCGTAGCATAGAAAAGCCATCCTGTACTTTTATTAAAAGTGAAAGTGATGTTTGGTTTCAGAATTAATAGCTCAACATTCCCCTACTCTCAAATGCGCAAATAAAGATATTTAACTTCATCTATCATGCAAGCCCGCACGGGTTTGAATAACGAGCTACGGGCTTGGAGGGCAATCATCCGCCAAACCCGTACGTGCTTCACTAAGAAGCTAAGGCCAAGTCTCAAGCCTTAATCCTGAAATCAAACTTGAAATCAATTAATTAATAGGAAGATGACAATCAAGGGCACAAATAGTTTAAAAGGGAGTGAAATTCGTAAATCTTTGACTGTGTTGAATGCTGTCCAAAGAGGAGAAATGGAGGGAGAAGGCAGCGAAGGGCATGGAGAGCAGGACCCCCAGCCACAGGCTGGCCAGCCAGCTGCTGCACGAAAAAGGGCAGCAAATTTCACGAGCCAGGAGATTGAAACACTGGTTAGAGGAGTGCAAGCCAGACACTCCATCCTAATCGGTGGGAGCGAAGTGAGGACCAGGCAGAAGACAGATGCCTGGAAGGAGATCGCGGCTGAGGTCTCCTCGCTGGGGTATGCGAATCGTACCTGGCAGTCTGTCCAGCACCAGTACCAAGACTGCCGCATTGACGTCAAAAAGAAGATGGCCAAAGAGGACAATGCGGCACGTGGAACCGGTGGTGGGCGGCCAGAAACATTCACATACCACGGTTGGGAGGCCACAGTCCGCGACATGATCCAGCCAGCGGCAGTCCTGGGCCTCCCTAGCCTAGTGGACTCGGGTCAGTCCCAAAGCCTGCAATGTGAGTACCATGTACACCTTAACATCCTCATATGTATGCACATGTACCTCACACAGATAGATAACTGACGTTGAATTGCACTGCAGATATCTGGTTGTGACTACAGATATATGAGGCTGCAAAAATCATGTAAATCCAGTGTAAAGAAATATACTCGTCAGAATTGTTAGCAATAAAATATATATCCAATACCTCCTCCCACAACTGATTATGATACCGTTTTGCAAATCTATTAATGTTACTGTTATGTTTGCTGTTGGTTCCCAGTGCATATAAAGCATACATGACAACTCCATTGCAATTGTTTGTTTATTGTCATGAGTTCCCCTGTCACACTCTACTCCATGTTAAACTGGCCCATCCATAGCTGTTTGGCTTAACCCTCCTACTGCTTAGAATTCATGTACATTTTGATTATAGGTATAGCGGATGTATCCTGTTTTATGTGGGCATTTCAGTATGTGCTGGAAGAGTGTCGCCGCCGACTCTAGGGATGCGGCTGCGCTTGCGTCCCCATGTAGCTGTCAAAAATAGTTGGTACACCCAAAGCCCCTAACCCTCTAACCCTAACCCCCTAAACCCCACTTTCTAACTCTAACCCATACCCCCTAACTGTAGCCAGAACCCGAAACCCCTAACCACTTACCCGGCCTGCTGGGCTGGCGTAGCTAGAGTCGTTGGCGGTGCACTTCCAGAGATGCGCAAATACAACAGTATAGGTCCGGTCTAGCTGGTACATCCCCATGAGACTACATGTATGGATGTGCACACTGCAGCATATGCGGATACAGACTCTGATGGACTGCAAGTTTGTGTCGTGTAACAGCATAATCTGGACCATGTTACATTAACATGTTAACTCACATTGCTGAGGATTGGTCACAGATTGGTCTGTCTCCCACACTGGCCAACAGATTCAGATGAGCACGTGTCCTAATTAACTGCAGTTGGCACACAGCACCAGCATTACATATAGTCATATGAGCCATGGGCCCTTTCCTGTTATCTGACCGTGACTGCTGGTAGCAGCAGTGAGCAGCCTCTACATGTCACAGCATTTTCCTGGAGAATATATAATCATGCATATTTAGTGGGTTATGGTGTTGTTAAGGTAAGGGGTTCGGATTAGTGTGAGGGCTGGTGCTTTTGGGCTTCTGTGTAAGGTGAAAATGATGTATATAACAGCGGCAGCGCCATCTATCAGTCCCTTGGTCGAACTGCTGCTGCCAGCAGTCGCTGTCACATATCAGGAAAGATCACAGCCAGGATCCACAATACTAATGATGCAGATCAATTTTGATTAGCGTCAAACATTCACAGCCAATTACAAGTCACTATGATCTCAGAGATATGGAAACAAAAATACTCAAATCAAAATCTTGTCTCATTTCAGTACCAGCCAGGTGTCCCCTGCCTCCGCAGGTTCCTGCACCTTGTGAAGATGCAGGACCACCTGCAGGAACATCACCTGCAGCAGAGCCGTCGTACGAAAGTCCGCCTGGGCCATCCACGAGGTGCCATCAATTGCCTCCAGCAATGGCCCCTCCAGCCAGGATAATGGCACAGCCTGGCTCCCAGCCAATGTGGGCTGGACAAATGTGGGGCCACCCAATGTGGTCCCATCCCAGTTGGGCCCACAGTATGGATCCACAAGCAATGGTGCCCTGGAGCATGGGCCCCCGGCAGGGCATGTGGCCCCCGCAGGACCTGCAGGCCACTCTGGCCCCACAGGCCCCGCAGGCCCAGCAGGCCCAGCCAACCACTCTGGCCCTGCAGGCCCAGCAGGCCCAGCCAGCTACTCTGGCCCCACAGGCCCCGCAGACCCAGCAGGCCCAGCCAGCCACTCTGGCCCCACAGGCCCCGCAGGCCCAGCAGGCCCAGCCAGCCACTCTGGCCCCACAGGCCCCGCAGAACCAGCAGGCCCAGCCAGCCACTCCGGCCCCGCAGGCCCAGCAGGCGTCTCCAAGGCAGGACACACCAGTCGGCAGTGCCTCCACCCAGAGGACACAGTGGTCTGGGTCGCTGCCAGTTAGTCCGGCGCTGTCAGCGGCCCAGTGCCAGGATTTCCTGGCCCATCTCCAGCATGAGCGTGAGCAAAATCAACAGTTCATGCTGGAGATGAGACGCCACGATGCCAGGAAGCTCGAGGAGAGGAGACGCAACAACGACCGGAACTTCAAGGAGAGGAGACGCCATAATGAACGGGTGTTTCAGGAGATGACATGCCAAAATGAACGAATGTTCCAAGAGGTAAAGCGGCATAACCTTAGAATGGAGGAGTATGCCCGAAGGGCCGAAATGGCCCGAGAAGGCCAGCCCCAAGACCGGGCTACCCCTTCAACCTCACCCCCTTCAACATCACAGACCCCGTCACCAGCATCAAGGCCGGAAGAGCCTCCAACCATTCGAAGAGGTCGGGGCCGGCCTAGGGGAACATTTTCCAAAGGCCAGGAGAGCCAGGAAACACACAAGCGGAAGCGGAAATAGGTGAGAACATGTTCATGTTGCATATAGAAGCAATTGATGTCCAAGATCTATTGACGTTGAGGTGTTGCAGTCAATGCGTATATTGTTCTAATTGATGTCTTGTTCTTATTTTTTTATGTTTCAATTTATTGATGTTCCGGAATTTCTGCCTCCCGTTTTTTTTTTTTGTAAATAATTTAAAAACAGCATAAGATTAAACATTATGTATTGCTCACATTATCATTGTTTGTTTTCGTTTGTACTGTACCATGATTGTTAAACACCAGATGAATGCTACACACCAACGTTATTGGATTAGTACATACATCTTCCTTCAATATACCAGCCCTGTGTTAATGTAGGGTTGGGGTAACAGCCACTAGTGCAGCTGAGGGTGGAGGTAATATTCCTGAGTTTGATTCCAGTAACGGTGATGCATGATATTCGTGTTTCTGACACATGGATAGATTAATTCAGGGGAAATATCAAAAGTGAGTCCACCCCTAAGTGAAATTGGCGATATTTTGTGGGGCCACCATTATTTTCCTGCACTGACTTAACCCTCATGGGGATGGAGTTCCCCAGAGTTTCACAGGTTGCCACTGGAGTCCTCTTCCACTCCTTCATGATGATATCATGGAGCTGGTGGATGTTAGAGACCTTGCACTCCCTGTAACGGAGTTGGAACACGCAGTCCAATATCTCCGCTGGTATACGGTACAATATCCAATAAGCACTACAGTTTTACCATTCCCAACCTCCAATATTTGCCGACACTCAATTGGGAGTCAAATGAATACTGACTTTATTTTGTTGGGCAGAAATATATATATACACATCTCTTCCCACAGGCAATACACACATCCCCCATAGTTGGCCACACAATACACATAGAGGGACAACAGGTGGGTCACACCTCCCGGAGACTACCTGGCTACTTTGATACAATCAGACATTGCTTAGATCATCTCATATCAATGTTTTTGTGTTCGTTGTTACTTATCCATTTATCTCTGGCACTGGGGAGCTACAGTTCATTGAGGGAACCATGAATGCAAACATGTACTGTGACATACTGAAGCAGAACATGATCCCCTCCCTTGGGAGACTGGGCCGCAGGGCAACATAACATAACGACCCTAAATACACCGCCAAGACGACACTGCCTTGCTAAAGAAGGTAAAGGTGATGGACTGGCCAAGCTTGTCGCCAGACCGAAACCATATTGAGCATCTGTGGGGCATCCTCAAACTGACGGTGGGGGAGTGCAAGGTCTCTAGCATCAACCAGCTCTGATGTATCATTAAGGAGTGGAAGAGGACTCCAGTGGCAACCTGGGAAGCTCGGGTGAACTCCCTGGCCATGAGGGTTAAGGCAGTTCTGTCAAATGATGGTGGCCACACATAATTGACATTTCGTGTCAATTTGGACATTTCACATTAGGGGTGTACTCACTTTTGTTGCTAATGGTTTAGACATTAATGGCTGTGTATTGAGTTATTGATGGGTCAGCAAACTTACTTTACATTGTAGCAGAGTGTCATTTCTTCAGTGTTGTCACATGAAAAGATATACTAAAATATTAACAACAATGTGACGGGTGTACTCACTTATGTTAGATACTGTGGCCCTCATTTAATTGCAATTTGGCCAATTGAATAGGGCTCGAAATAAGCACATAACATATATTCTATGAAAAATGTTTTAGTTAGTAAACATCGATCCAAAATCAAGGTTTTCACTAACTAAAATCTTTTTGAAACAATATATGTTCTGTGCTTATTTTGAGCCCCATTCAATTGGCAAAATCGCAATTGAATGAGGCCCTGTATGTTCACTATTAGGATATTAGGATGTGAGCCACTTACGGACACCTGTCTCATTTGTCTGTTTCTGTGTCTTATAGATTGTTAATACCAACCTTCCCTCATGGTTTAAATCAGTTATCCAAACACACTGTGAGAATTCTATTGACCTAACTGATGGTGCAGAGCACAGATGTGGAGTCTGAAGGTCCTTTAATTGATATTCCGGAAATGCTATGGTATCAACATTGACGAGGCAGACACAAACAACATCTCGGATAAATCATATTTACTATTTACAGAAATTAACAAGGCAAGCTTGCCACAAAGCCACAGGTTGACTAATCAACACAGGTATGCAAAGGACCATGGTGGAGGGGGGTAGGATACAAAATCCAAGTAACACAGGGAAATAGGGATATGAGAGCAGAATGCAGGTAGGGAAAATCACATTGATATAGATGATCAGGGGATGTACAGTGTATCAACCAACATTAGGCAATATAATAGATCTCATTATTGTTACGACATATATATAACAGTCAATAAGGAAAGACCATAATAATCCAGAATAAGGTGATATACATATGGGGAGAGCAAAATTTATGCTTGTGTGTTAAACGGACACTCTGATGCCACATCAGAAGTATAAGTGCTCAATCAGTGAATGCTATGAGACCATAACATCAGTTCTCACGCAACAATAAGCAGCACATAGATAACCTTTGTCAAAAAGATGGTGACCTGACCAGGACCATATCAGTCAGATGTTACTTATTGCAGAGAACTCACAACAAACCAGGCAATATCAAGGATAGTTTGTTCTCTGATTGAGCATCTATACTCACTGTTGTTGCATATGCATAACTGAAGATTAACGTAACCTCCTTAACTGTTAAGTCCCAAGCCTGGATTTACTCTTCCCCATATGCACAGGGAGGGTCACATCAGCACTGAAGAAAAGATCTTGAAGGGTTGGTGCTGCAGGCTTCACAACAGTCCAATTAGAGGAGAGGATAGAATGTGTAAACCAATAGGTACCTATGAATCGAGATAGACTATATGAGCATACACATGCTGTGGATATACCAGGAACATCAGCTGACAGATGTCACATCACATCTGCATTGTATATTGAAATTGTCTCGTGACACATATCGGCTATTCAGTCAAGGTCATCAGATATCAAACTGGATCCAACAAAGCAATGAAACGGACACATGCACATACATGAGGACATTGACATGGCCACGGAATGTCAGGATGTTTATCGTCATGGATTGTTCTGACCGGGATCTGGAATACAAACACACAAATAATATATTAGTGGAAACCTTACATATGCCATATGAGCAGCCACCAACAGATGCAGGTATGTCGGCACACATGTTAGGAATTGGGAGCTCGTACAAGCTAACCATCTGTCCGATGATAATGATGGCCCAGACTAATTTGTCCTGATGTGGGAATATTATTAGTCTAATTATCATTTATTTGTATTTTTGTATTGTGCAAACATATTCCGTGGCGCTGTACAGGGGAGAAGAACCAGAAAATATACAGTATGTAATATTGGAAAATGGAGGGCCCTGGTTGGAGCGTAAAGTCTATTGATAAATGATTTGTTCCCAAAGGCCCACACAAGATTCGAAAATCACCACTTCCAAGTTAAAGGTAATGGACATGGGGAAGAGTAGATATGGAATAGCAAGGTTAATAAGTAAGTCAGAGATACATAGGAAGGAGGTTGTGTCAAGTAGAAAGATATGCATTAGTCGGAGAGGAAAGGGATCAGATGTAAAGTGTGATGCACTATTATGTAATAAGGTATCTGCCCCATGTGGACAGATAATGTAATCTGCAGATGGGACAGTCAGGAGACACATAGTTTAACCACAGCTTGAGTAAGATTAGCTGATGGGCGAATAAAAGGAGAGAGATGGCCATGAGAGTTGAAATGAAAATGATGCAGACAAAAAGGGGAGAAGTAAAGAAGAGTCTGAGGAAAAGGCAGGGGATGTGAGGAAGAAGACAAGAGAAAACATAGTGGAAAGGGTTAATTGGGATAGTTAGCAGAAGACTTGTGTGACTCAATAAATTAAGGGTAAACAGGGGTGGGATGAGGAGAGAGACAGACAGACAGACAGACAGAGAGAGAGAGAGAGAGAGAGAGAGACAGAGAGACCAGTGCAGCCTGTAATAGAAAGGGAAGATCCCAACTATCACATATTGATACATGTTCGGACATCCACATGTGGTTCTCTACCTTGTATACATCAAGTGGAGTATTCAACGAAGAGATCTGTTCCCCCAGGACACGTCTGCATGGTCCGATAAACATTTCGGACCGCTTCAGCAATACATAGGGGATGTCTTGGGAAAACGAAAGTTAGGCCTACATTAATGGAGTTATTAGTCATTTCCTCTCATGCATACATGCACATGTTTCCCGCAAATACTCACTTACAATGTAGACGACATTGATGTAGCTGATGTTCTGTTGCTGGCCAGGTCGTTTC
Source organism: Discoglossus pictus (assembly GCA_027410445.1). Classification (NCBI taxonomy): domain Eukaryota; kingdom Metazoa; phylum Chordata; class Amphibia; order Anura; family Alytidae; genus Discoglossus; species Discoglossus pictus. The sequence goes on from CM050174.1 coordinate 64,322,449, forward strand.
CCATGTCTGTGTGGGTAAACAATGTGTTGACACACGGCAACAGTTCTGTAATGGCAATATGATGAGATGAGTCACACAATCCATATGATATATTGCACAATGATTCCTAGTTAACACATCCTTGAGACTATTCCTGTTATCTGACTGAGAATGCTTTTACCAGCATCCGCTGACAAAGAACAGGGGACATCCCCTCATTGCATCACATGAGGTACATTTATTATGGTTTACAATATGCTGGTATGTTCATATATCCAGATTGCTATGAATTGCATTGACCTCCATGGGATGTGGAATAGCATGATCAGACAATGTGAACATTACTGTTGTGGGAAGATGTTTTCCAATACGATTGTGAGGCCTATATCCATTGACATTGTGGAATACATCAGACCATCCATTTAGCTTAGCTTCTTGAGGTTGGCAGATATCAATATATATGATGTGTATGGGAATGTGCGCATACTTATCATTAACGGATATCAGAGCAGGCTGTATTTGATCCAGTATGAAGAATGTGTCACGAGACATATGTTACATCACAAAGCTATCCTCTACTGTGGACTGTTGGATATTCTGGAAGACAATGGGGAAGGAGAAAAGAGATGTATTAGTAACCATAATCAAGGTACATTACAGTTGGTTGTTATTAGTTTCAGACTTACATGGGAAGTACTCCCGAATGACGTGGGCACGTAGTTGTCACCCCTGAACGTTATCCTCACCAGGGGGAGGTACTGGACGCTCCGCCGGTTCAAGCGGAGCATCATCAATGTTCCCCAGACAGTTTTCCTGTACTGCTATATTGTGCAGAATACAGCAGGCCATGATGATGTGACAAACCTTCCCTGGTGTATACTGTAGCGCCCCGCCAGTGGAATGTAAACATCTGAAGCGCATCTTCAGGAGTCCAAAGGTGCGCTCTATTACATTCCGGGTTCTGGCATGGGCCGCATTGTACCTCTCCTCCCCCTCTGTGAGTGGATTGTTCACAGGGGTCAATAACCACGGCAAACACCTATATCATGCATCACCTGAAGGAAACAAAAATGGGAGATGTAGATATGAATGTGAGTTTGTGCTGCTCGTTAAAGCATCTGTAAATATACACAATGATTAATGTGACGTTAGTTTAGGGATCTCTGGCTTGGAACGTCATACTCCTATGACCACGTCACATCGGGTTAGGCACAGCAACAAGCTACGATGCAATGGCTCAGTCGGCACACCTTCTTTATGGCGCACGGCAAATGAGCGCGGACAATACAGCGCTGACAGAAGCCGGCGACAGTAGCGCACTGTTGGAAATTGTGTGCCAAAATGTGCGTCCATCAAAGAGCGCAAGTTGTAGAATCTATTGACTAATGGGCCAAAACCCTCTAACCCAAACCACTGAGACCCCATGCCTAACACTAACACTCATAATCCAAAGCCTTAGCCAAAGACCCCTAAGCCTAAAACCCCTAAGTCCACCCTTAAATCCTTATCTCAACTCCTGCGCTCAGATGTTGTGCGCGCTATTGAGGGACTCTATTTTGTCTGTTGGCGCATGCGTCTTTGCGCATTTTTCACGCAACAATGGAATAGCATTACAGTGGAACATGATGTATATTTTAGGGGATCCTTTATGGGTACTCACCCAGTAGCCACCCAGGTGGAGCTTCTCCAGACTCAAAATAAAGATGGGTGGATGACTGACGCAGGATATGGGCATCATGAGTACTTCCCGGGAAGCCTGCAACCACATTTTGTATGCGCATGTCTGCATCACAAACAACCTGGACATTGATGGAATGATAGTGTTTGCGATTTCTGAACAGCGCTTCTTGCTCTCTAGGAGGTATCAATGCTACATGTGTACAATCTATAGCACCGAGCACATTGGGGATACCTCCCATTCGAAAGAAATCTGCTTTCACCTTCAAGATCTCTTCCCCAGTGTGGGTAAAACTGATGTATCTGGCAGTTTTCGGAACGATAGCATGAAGGAATGTGCTCAGGCACCTTGAAAGGCTTGCCTGAGACATTCATCCTACTATGCTAGCAGTGTTCTGAAAATTACCAGATGATAGGATGTGTATGGCTGTGCAGGAGCCCCCACTTCATGCGCCACACCCTCTAGGGGGTCTCTCATCTGGCCCCCCCATCAGCTGATCACCCACATCAAGGTCCTCCTCCCTGTCTGCAGGTGTCCTCATATCCCCCTGTCCCTGTGCCACTGGAGCTATCTCCCCTAACTGACCCCCCACCATGACCCTAGGCATATCCTGTGATGAGCCACTTGCCTGGCTTGGTTCTGGACCACCATGGATTGCATCAGCACGCTCACCCACATTCACTCCCAGCCGCCCCTCTCTGTCACGCCTCAGCCACTCCACAGTCGCACGCCTGACAGCCCGGTTTCCACTCTGCAACATTCAAAACAAATATCCATTCCTACGAAGCTGCGCTCTCCTCACATACCTATACGCCGCACTCAGGTTGCTGCTATCCATGATGGTTCAGACTTGCTAATTCATGGATGATGATGTGGTTATATAGCTTGCTAATTACCCCCGATGTGATTATCCTGGTGGATTTCACAAATGAAAAAGCTCACTGGTGTATCTAAGCTTGATCATGTTATGAAGTTCCCTGATTATGGATTTGTTTAGCCATTTTAATTAGTAACCCCTAATATTCTGGCCCACATTTGAATTTGGGCCCATGCTACATGATCTATGTAATGTGGCGTGGAAATATATACAATATTTGTGTTCAAAAATGTAGATGTGATAAAAGAGATGTAAATCAGATAATGTTGATATGTTTAGGGGACACATTCTAGCCTTTCTGAGTGCTAACGGGTTAATTTGGCCGCCATATTGAGGATGTACATGACAATAAAAAGATCTCTTATATTAACATATTTGATCATTGGGGATTGTTTTTACAGTAATTCGAATGCCTTTTATTGCTTCCTTTATACTTTTAGGGCCCTTTCAGCCCGGTTTCATTACAATGCCGTAAGTGCATCGTGTGGACTTCAACGGATGCGGCCGTAAATTAAATCTAGCCAGGCGCGAATCGCGGCACGCAAGCTGGAAGGGGGACGGACTAGCCGCGCCCGGCACGAACCATCCAATTGCGGAATCACGCATCGCGCCACAGGTTGCACAGCCAATCACTTACGGGATAGACCATTTGATTGACAGTGGGAGTCAATAAATAAGAATGACACGCGCCCACGCCTCGACTGTGTTGCGATTTCTGACGAGGTAGCACGCGGTTCCAGGAGCTTGGTGGTTGAGAGTAGGTAAGTTGCTTTATTTTAAAGTCGCGGTTTAAGTTCTTTTTACGGGAATCCGTTACTACATTTACGGATGCCGATGTAAAGAAGTACAATTGTGTTTTTTGCTTGTTTATAGGTGTTTGGAGGATTTTGGATAGTTTGTGAGTTTATATCCGGCACGTAGGAGTCTGGAGGGAGGTAAGTTGCATTGTACATGCTTTTCATCCTATCAAGCTGTCTTTTATTTGTATGTTTTGCCAATTTCTATATTTACTGAATACACTGGCGAGAGGTACAATTGTGTTTTTTGCTTGTTTATAGGTGTTTGGAGGATTTTGGATAGTTTGTGAGTTTATATCCGGCACGTAGGAGTCTGGAGGGAGGTAAGTTGCATTGTACATGCTTTTCATCCTATCAAGCTGTCTTTTATTTGTATGTTTTGCCAATTTCTATATTTACTGAATACACTGGCGAGAGGTACAATTGTGTTTTTTGCTTGTTTATAGGTGTTTGGAGGATTTTGGATAGTTTGTGAGTTTATATCCGGCACGTAGGAGTTTGGAGGGAGGTAAGTTGCATTGTACATGCTTTTCATCCTATCAAGCTGTCTTTTATTTGTATGTTTTGCCAATTTCTATATTTACTGAATACACTGGCGAGAGGTACAATTGTGTTTTTTGCTTGTTTATAGGTGTTTGGAGGATTTTGGATAGTTTGTGAGTTTATATCCGGCACGTAGGAGTTTGGAGGGAGGTAAGTTGCATTGTACATGCTTTTCATCCTATCAAGCTGTCTTTTATTTGTATGTTTTGCCAATTTCTATATTTACTGAATACACTGGCGAGAGGTACAATTGTGTTTTTTGCTTGTTTATAGGTGTTTGGAGGATTTTGGATAGTTTGTGAGTTTATATCCGGCACGTAGGAGTTTGGAGGGAGGTAAGTTGCATTGTACATGCTTTTCATCCTATCAAGCTGTCTTTTATTTGTATGTTTTGCCAATTTCTATATTTACTGAATACACTGGCGAGAAGTAAAATTGTGTTCTTTGCTTGTTTATAGGTGTTTGGAGGATTTGGGATCATTGATCCGGCCCTTAGGAGTTTGGAGGGAGGTAAGTTGCATTGTACATGCTTTTCATCCTATCAAGCTGTCTTTTATTTGTATGTTTTGCCAATTTCTATATTTACTGAATACACTGGCGAGAAGTAAAATTGTGTTCTTTGCTTGTTTATAGGTGTTTGGAGGATTTGGGATCTTTCATCCGGCCCTTAGGAGTTTGGAGGGAGGTAAGTTGCATTGTACATGCTTTTCATCGTATCAAGCTGTCTTTTATTTGTATGTTTTGCCAATTTCTATATTTAATGAATACACTGGCGAGAAGTACAATTGTGTTTTTTTTGCTGTTGGCCTATAGGTTTGGAGAGTTTTTGGTTGTGGGGAGAGGAGTTTTGTGGAGGGAGGTAAGTTATTTATATTTTTCTGTTTTGTATTATAACTGGATCTCTCTCTCTCTCTCTCTCTCAATCTCTCTCTCTATATATATATATAGAGAGAGAGAGAGATTGATTTTGAGTTTGAGTTTGTTAGAGTTTGATTTTGAGTTTGAGTTTGATTGAGTTTGATTTTGAGTTTGATTGAGTTTAATTTTGAGTTTGAGTTTGATTGAGTTTGATTTTGAGTTTGATTTTGAGTTTGAGCTTGATTGAGTTTGATTTTGATTTTGAGTTTGAGCTTGATTGAGTTTGATTTTGATTTTGAGTTTGATTGAGTTTGATTTTGAGTTTTAGTTTGATTGAGTTTGATTTTGAGTTTGAGTATGATTGAGTTTGATTTTGAGTTTGATTTTGAGTTTGATTGAGTTTGATTTTGAGTTTGAGTTTGATTGAGTTTGATTTTGATTTTGAGTTTGAGTTTGATTTTGATTTTGAGTTTGATTGAGTTTGATTTTGAGTTTGAGTTTGATTGAGTTTGATTTTGAGTTTGATTTTGATTGAGTTTGATTTTGAGTTTGATTGAGTTTGATTTTGAGTTTGATTTTGAGTTTGATTGAGTTTGATTTTGAGTTTGAGTTTGATTGAGTTTGAGTTTGAGTTTGATTGAGTTTGATTTTGAGTTTGAGTTTGATTGAGTTTGATTTTGAGTTTGAGTTTGATTGAGTTTGATTTTGAGTTTGAGTTTGAGTTTGATTGAGTTTGATTTTGAGTTTGATTTTGATTGAGTTTGATTTTGAGTTTGAGTTTGATTGAGTTTGATTTTGAGTTTGATTTTGAGTTTGATTTTGAGTTTGATTGAGTTAGATTTTGAGTTTGATTGAGTTTGAGTTTGATTGAGTTTGATTTTGATTTTGAGTTTGACTAAGTTTGATTTTAAGTTTGATTTTGATTTTGAGTTTGATTTTGAGTTTGAGTTTGATTGAGTTTGATTTTGAGTTTGAGTTTGATTGAGTTTGATTTAGAGTTTGATTTTGAGTTTGATTTTGAGTTTGAGTTTGATTGAGTTTGATTGAGTTTGATTCTGAGTTTGATTTTGAGTTTGATTGAGTTTGATTTTGAGTTTGAGTTTGAGTTTGAGTTTGATTGAGTTTGATTTTAAAATTGAGTTTGATTGAGTTTGATTTTGAGTTTGAGTTTGATTGAGTTTGATCTTGAGTTTGATTAAGTTTGATTTTGAGTTAGAAATTGATTGAGTTTGATTTTGATTTTGAGTTTGATTGAGTTTGATTTTGAGTTTGATTTTGAGTTTGATTTTGAGTTTGAGTTTGATTTTGAGTTTGATTTTGATTGAGTTTGAGTTGTAGATTGAGTTTGAGTGAGATTTCTACACATATTTGCAATACACATAGGTGTTCCAAACTGCTTCTTCAATGGGGCTTGACAAAAACTTATTTTCAGCCTAGAACAGCAGGACCATGTAGTTCCTACTACCTCTGGTACAGAAGATGGCTTCAGGATAGGTACCACGCCCAGAGTATAATGCAGATAGGATATTAGTGGCCTCAGACATGGGCCACTCCCCACACATGATAGAAGCACACAGTGTATATATGCTGCATGCCTTGTATATATGCAAAATGTAACTGACCCTTCCACATTGTTTAGGAAAGTATTGAACTAACGTGTTTCATCAGCGCCTCTCAGGTCCAGAGTGAGAGGTGCTGTACACCCTACCCACTGCTGTCACAGGCTCTGTCCACTTAAGGTTGATTACTGCAGTTAGTTACAACATTGATATCCAAGCAGAAATAGTGTTCGAGGCGATCAGAATGGGGGACGAGCGTGGAGCAGGCAAACCCACTAAAACATTTCTTTATTTCTCTTTCTTTTCTTTTCAGGTGGTGATGGAGGGAGAGGAGTGGCAGGGAGTCCTGGGGCGTGGAGGTGGGGAAGAGGAGGGGAGGAGTGAGGAGGAGGAGGTACTAGTTGAGGAGGGGGAGGTAGTAGAGGAGGAGGTAGTGGAGGAGGGAGGAGAGGAGGAGGCGGGAGGAGAGGAGAAGGAGGGAGGAGAGGAGGAGAAAGAAGGAGGAAGGAGGGAGGAGAGGAGGAGGGAGGAGAGGAGGAGAAGGAGGGAGGAGAGGAGGAGAAGGAGGGAGGAGAGGAGGGAAGGAGGAAGGAGGGAGGAGAGGAGAGGAAGGAGGGAGGAGGGGAGAGGAGGATGGAGAAGGGAGGAGAGTAGAGGAAGGAGGGAGGAGAGTAGAGGAAGGAGAGGAGAGGAGGAGGGAGAAGGGAGGAGAGGGTCCTCATCCCCAGTCTGGAGAGCAAGAGGCTGGCGGCAGGTCCAGGGCCCACAATTATAGCCTGGAGGAGAACAGGGTCCTCCTGGAGGCCATCCGTGCCCGCCCCGTCATCACCTCGGGGGGTAGGGAAGTCAAGGCTGGGCCGCGTGCTAATGTTTGGCAGCAGGTGGTGGATCTGGTGAACGGTGTGGCGGGCCGTGGACGGAGTCTGCGGTCCATAAAGCATTGTTTCGACGACATCAGGGCCGTGGTGAGAAAGAAGATGGCGCAGGAGGCCGAGGGGCGGAGGGTCAAGTACCTTGCCCATGAAGGTATTGCAAGGGCCATGCTTGCACTCTCCGACGCAGCTGGAGCATCAGGCCCGGTGAAGCAGCAGGACCCAGCCTCCATGGCAGGTGAATATGACATACAGCAACATGCCACCACATGTGCATCACACACACTACACATGGACATGACACTGACATGTCAGCTCCATGAAATAACAAGGGACCATGTAGTTCCTACTACCTCTGGTACAGAAGATGGCTTCAGGATAGGTACCACGCCCAGAGTATAATGCAGATAGGATATTAGTGGCCTCAGACATGGGCCACTCCCCACACATGATAGAAGCACACAGTGTATATATGCTGCATGCCTTGTATATATGCAAAATGTAACTGACCCTTCCACATTGTTTAGGAAAGTATTGAACTAACGTGTTTCATCAGCGCCTCTCAGGTCCAGAGTGAGAGGTGCTGTACACCCCACCCACTGCTGTCACAGGCTCTGTCCACTTAAGGTTGATTACTGCAGTTAGTTACAACATTGATATCCAAGCAGAAATAGTGTTCGAGGCGATCAGAATGGGGGACGAGCGTGGAGCAGGCAAACCCACTAAAACATTTCTTTATTTCTCTTTCTTTTCTTTTCAGGTGGTGATGGAGGGAGAGGAGTGGCAGGGAGTCCTAGGGCGTGGAGGTGGGGAAGAGGAGGGGAGGAGTGAGGAGGAGGAGGTACTAGTTGAGGAGGGGGAGGTAGTAGAGGAGGAGGTAGTGGAGGAGGGAGGAGAGGAGGAGGCGGGAGGAGAGGAGAAGGAGGGAGGAGAGGAGGAGAAAGAAGGAGGAAGGAGGGAGGAGAGGAGGAGGGAGGAGAGGAGGAGAAGGAGGGAGGAGAGGAGGAGAAGGAGGGAGGAGAGGAGGGAAGGAGGAAGGAGGGAGGAGAGGAGAGGAAGGAGGGAGGAGGGGAGAGGAGGATGGAGAAGGGAGGAGAGTAGAGGAAGGAGGGAGGAGAGTAGAGGAAGGAGAGGAGAGGAGGAGGGAGAAGGGAGGAGAGGGTCCTCATCCCCAGTCTGGAGAGCAAGAGGCTGGCGGCAGGTCCAGGGCCCACAATTATAGCCTGGAGGAGAACAGGGTCCTCCTGGAGGCCATCCGTGCCCGCCCCGTCATCACCTCGGGGGGTAGGGAAGTCAAGGCTGGGCCGCGTGCTAATGTTTGGCAGCAGGTGGTGGATCTGGTGAACGGTGTGGCGGGCCGTGGACGGAGTCTGCGGTCCATAAAGCATTGTTTCGACGACATCAGGGCCGTGGTGAGAAAGAAGATGGCGCAGGAGGCCGAGGGGCGGAGGGTCAAGTACCTTGCCCATGAAGGTATTGCAAGGGCCATGCTTGCACTCTCCGACGCAGCTGGAGCATCAGGCCCGGTGAAGCAGCAGGACCCAGCCCCCATGGCAGGTGAATATGACATACAGCAACATGCCACCACATGTGCATCACACACACTACACATGGACATGACACTGACATGTCAGCTCCATGAAATAACAAGGGATAGATGGATGCATCATTAAATTCATGAAGCTGACAAATCACTGTCATTCCTGGTTACCACAACAGTAATCAAGCAATAGAGCAGGTGTGTCCAAACTCGGTCCTGGTGGGCCACACACATGCCTGGATTTGATAACCCTGCTGCGCACAGGTGAGTCAATCGCTTCTTCAGTCATCCTGATTGACTCACATGTGCACAGAAAGGATGTCTTCCAATCCAGGAAAGAGTTTGGACACCCCTGTAATAGAGAGTCCATGTATTGGTGTGCCCGTTCAGCCTATGCAGTTACAGACAGCAGCCGTAATACAGATAGAGTTGTGAGCCGAGAACCATCAAGAACAGAAACCTAACAATAGATAACAGCTAGTATAAGATAGCTAATCAGAGTTGCAAAGAGGAGAATCATCCATATTCCAGGCTAGATGTCAGATAATTAGAAATGAACATATATCAATGCGCTAATCAACATACTAATGACATGTACCTTTCTTCTCTATCTCTCAGCATCCAGGAGGAGCTCTGGGTCCTGTGACCATGGAGAGGAGGCGGGGCCATCAGCCCCGTACCAGGATCTTCCAGCACAGGGGGAGGAGGAAGGAAGATCGGAGGGCTCTGGGTCAAAGGATGGGCTGGTCATTGACCTTGCAGGGTCACCTGCCACAAGCCCTGGGCCTATGCCCATCCTCGAAAGGCTTGCTCTGGGGCCCTCATCCGCCCAAGGGACAGCACCTCCTTCCCCACACAGTGTGCTGGCCTGGTCACCACCGGTCACATTGTCACCACAGGCTCTAGCGGTGTCGTCGCCGCAGAGCCAGGCTGTGCAGGTGGAGATGCTGGCCGTCATGAAGGAGCTGCTGGCCAGCACCCAGAGGATCGAGGCCAACCAGCTCCGGATGGATGCCAGCATCTCTGCCCTCTGGTCACATATGACCCACAGCCTGGCCAGGCTGTCCAGGGTGGTGAGGAGGAACCACATGACCAGCGAACACCTTCAGGTCAGGCTGCTCAGACACGCGATGGTCCCCTCACCAACATCAACGGGGATCTCCCAATCCCCCTGCCAAGAGCAGCCTGGCCCCTCCTCTCCTCCCATGTGTCCACCACCGCCCAGATCACTGCTGCCTGGCACCGCCCGCCCCCCCCCCACCATCACCACCAGAGGGGAGACGGAGGATGGGCACAGGTGATGTGGGTCCTGGCCCAAGCGGAGGAGGACATAGGGCCTCATTCAATTGCAATGTGGCCGATTGCTAAGGGATCAATTTGAGCACAGAGCATATTTTCTACAGATGTTTGTAGTTAGTGAACTTCTCTCCAAAAGCAAGGTCTTCACTAACTACAAACGTCTGTAACTAAATATATGCTCTGTGCTTATATAGAGCCCTTTTCAATCGGCCATATCGCAATTGAATGACGCCCATAGGGTCTGCAGACATGTTTTAGCCTTCTCAACAGCATTCCTCAGTGACCATCAATTGGTCACAGGTTAAACAGAACACAAAGGGCCTCATTAAAATGTGATTTGGGCAATTGAATAGGGCTCTATATAAGCACATAGGATATTTGGTTTACAGAAGTTTTTAGTTAGTGAAGACCTGGCTTTTGCATAGAAGTTCCCTAACTAAAAACTTGCTTTCAAAAAGATGCTGTGTGCTTATATAGAGCCCTATTCAATTTGTTACATAGCAATTTAATGAGGCTGTTAATTAGTAGTGTGACCAATACATTGTCACTAAGGAGTGCTGTTGAGAAGAGATGCTGCAGGCCCTATGAAGTTTTCAGGCCTTATTTGTTAGGTTTTGTCTTTTTTTGTTTGTTTTTTTTAGGTCCATGAAGGCATCTCCTGCATCTGCAAGCATTGTGGAGGAATTATGAGGTGGAGGGTTTTCCCAGTGCCTCTCAGGTAGACATGCCTTCAATGGCAGCCCCCTTAACATGTAGCTCCCACAATCTTACAGCTATCATATAGCCAGATATCTCCGACATGATTGATGGTAGCTTAAATATAGACTAATACCGCTATGGCGGTGGACTTGCAAAGTCTCACAATGGCATGTTAATAACAGCCAGCATTAATATATGCACTAGTGACGCATGTGATCCTGACCTCAATAGCAGTCTGAGAACAGATCTTTGGGTCTGATGTAAGAAACAGTGAATCTGGCTGCTGACCTTTGTGTCCTCTCCATAATAATGGCTATTTGCCCATATTTCTGATTATCCACAGACCTAGCTATTGGTTAGTAATGCTTGCAGATGGGAATCAGGTGAGTTGGTATATTGGTACAGTATTTAGAACTGTACTGTACATACATCATGATTCTAAATTGTTTTGGATCCTCCTGCGCATTTTTTGATTTGAACACTTATTTCAGATTTTTGTTTGGTCAACACACTGTATGTGTGAAACTGGATTGGATTACACAGTCCAAAGGTTGAATCATCTGTTTAATTGAGCAGATCTAGTTACAAGTTGTAAGTGCTATGCACATAAATGGTTTCTTCAGTTAAATGGAGAGATTTCTGCTTCCGGTTGCAGCATGTGACCCTGGTAGGTGCTATGCATCATGCTTATTCTAGACTATTAGATTGACCCCTGTAGGTTTCCCCTTTTTTCCAGCCTCTTGCTCTTCAAGGACCCGCCCACACCACACCCATGATATTAATGCAGTTTTGACCACTGCTGATTGTGGTCTGTCTATCAAATAAAGCATTGTTATACTGTTATGTGAATGCACAATCTTGACCACTGCTGATTGTGGTCTGTCTATCAAATAAAGCTTTGTTATACTGTTATGTGAATGCACAATCTTGACCACTGCTGATTTTGGTCTGTCTATCAAATAAAACTTTGTTATACTGTTATGTGAATGCACAATCTTGACCACTGCTGATTGTGGTCTGTCTATCAAATAAAGCTTTGTTATACTGTTATGTGAATGCACAATCTTGACCACTGCTGATTGTGGTCTGTGTAAAAAATAAAGCTTTGTTAGACCTTTCTGACTGCGTCCATGTGTTATGAATATGTTTTGTTCTGTGAAATCCACATGCATTACATTAGTGTCACATTCCTATAAATGTAAACTGATGAGCCATAGTTAACATGCAATAGATCAATACATGTAAAACTGTTGAGGAGTCAGAATAGCTTTAGATATCATCTGATCCCAAATATCATATCTACTACTAATATAGGGTTAATACCCATGACAAGTCTGATTAGCGATACTGTGGAGTAGGAACATTCCCCTGAGGGCCTACAATGAATAGGACAGGTGACACTGGAGTGCTATTCCAGTTCCTTCTCTAGTTGATCGGGATTAGTCTGACCTCTCTGATAAGACATACCCCCCTACACTGGCCCTATGTAGGATAGCTCACAGCTTCATTGAAGTACACAAACTCCTTCACCCACATCACTTAGCATATGTGTGAATACAGTTAGTTGCCCAATAATGAACATGCATTGGCTAAATATACTTTGGTTATCATATGTTGTAATGGCCATGCACATGCCAATCTGACAAACCATGCTGCAACTTGCATAATATGATTGAAGCCACACTACCCAATTCAATAGCAAGAGTAAAACATGAGTCAAGTCATATGAACCCTTTGCCACGCACATGAGCTCTATTGGGATCCCTTAAATCTCTATCTAATTGCATATACATCTAGCTCATCACATCTACATTAGAGAATACAAATAGTGGCCAAATCAATGGCATATATCAAGTACCAGGAGAATATTTCATTATATGTGGTTAAGTTCTTCAGTTGTGTCCGACTCTCCGTGACCCTATGGACTGCAGCACATTCAGCTAGGTCTCTGCCTGTGCTGTTATCCACGGTTTCCAAGCTAAATATACTGGTGTGGTTTGTCAGTTCCTTCTCAAGTGGATTGGACCTTGTCTGATCTCTCTGCTATGATGTGCCCACCTACAGTGGCCCTACATGTTATAGATCCCAGCTTCATTCAGGTACACAAGCCCCTTCACACCACTTAGCAATGCTGAAGGGGACCAGGGGAACATGCACCACACATATCTACTCTGACCCATCAGGATGGGCCGCAAGCACAAAGGGAGACTGTCCAGAGGCTCTGGGACCGACAGCAAACTCACCGCCATCAGGCATAATCTCTGCTACGCCCATCCTGGTGGGAGCCATGTGCCAGGTGTCTAGTTATTCCCGTTTGGTGAACTTCCAAACTGTTCTGCTATTTATCAATTTACATGGGTGAGGGTTGCTAAGTGGTGGTGGTGGTGAAGCAGCTTGTGTACCTGAATGAAGCTGTGAGCTACTGTAGGTGGGCAGGTCATAGCAGAGAGATCAGACAAATCCCAATCAACTAGAGGAGGAACTGACAACCCACTCCAATCTCTTTGGCCTTCAAACTTTGGATAACAGCACAGGCAGAGACCTAGCTGAATGTGCTGCAGTCCATAGGGTCACGGAGAGTCGGACACAACTGAAGAACTTAACCACATATAATGAAATATTCCCCTGGTACTTGATATATGCCAAGTGGCGGTCTGATTTGGCCACTATTTGTATTCTCTAATATAGATGTGATGAGCGAGATGTGTATTCTATCGTTGATCAACCATATAGCGTGCATCGAATGTGCGCTGTCATCTGCGCACCGACACATGCGCGCATCAACAACAGCAGGCCTGACAGGAGGCTAGCGGATCTAATGATTAGGATTAGGCTGTGGGGTGTAAGGGTTAGGATTAGGCTGCGGCTACAAGGGTTAGAAGGGTTTATGGACTTAGGTCATATCACTTGTGCCCTTTCATCGACGCGCACTAGTCAAAAATATTAGAACTGCGCAATGATGTGGGACCGCTCATGTCAGCTACATGTTGTCAAAACACATTTGCTGTGCGCGCCAATGTTGGGGTGACATATTCTATTATAGGGCTGTTTTAGAGGCTACAATGGAACCTGTATGTGTGCTGACCAATCAAACATATGAGGAATATTAAACTAATTTGAAGTTTTGTTAATTTGGAGGCTGTAATGCTTGGGCCTCCATTTTAGGGTTACAGGCTTAAACCATGCAGACTGCAAAAACCGTAACAAAATGAATACCTTTAACCTCTAAGCACGTACGGCCTTTAAAAACGAGCTGCGGGCTTGGAGGACAGCCGGCACGGGCTTGAATACGGAGCTACGGGCTTGGTCAGTGAAGTCCGTGGGACTTGTACGGATTTTGAAATCAAAGTACAATTTGGCGATGTGCAAGCTTGAGAAGGTTTGGCTAGTAATCCTCATGCCCCCCCCATTATGTTCCCCATCATTTACAGTGCTTTGCAGTGCTGGATCACATATATAGTTGTGAGCGTACGAGTCGTTGCTCACGCTTGCGGGCTCGCGTAGCGAGCCCGCAAGAACTGCGTCCCTCGCGAAGCGAGGGACGCAGTTCGCCGCAAATGCGGGTCCTCGCGAAGCGAGGGCCCGCATTTGCGGTTGTCGAGGCTCAACGTCGGCTCACGCTTGCGGGCTCGCGTAGCGAGCCCGCAAGAACTGCGTCCCTCGCGAAGCGAGGGACGCAGTTCGCCGCAAATGCGGGTCCTCGCGAAGCGAGGGCCCGCATTTGCGGTTGTCGAGGCTCAACGTCGGCTGTGTTAACACACACATACACACACACGACTTTTGTAACAGAATAAACCCAACCGCCCAGCCAACAAAAACCCAAGTCGTTGCTCACGCTTGAAGAAACTGCGTCCCTCGCGAAGCGAGGGACGCAGTTCGCCGCAAATGCGGGTCCTCGCGAAGCGAGGGCCCGCATTTGCGGTTGTGGAGGCTCAACGTCGGCTGTGTTAACACACACATACACACACACGACTTTTTTAACAGAATAAACCCAACCGCCCAGCCAACAAAAAACAAACAACGTCCCCGCAAATGCGGATCCTCGCGAAGCGAGGGTCCGCATTTGCGGTGGTGGGAGCATCCCAACATCGGCTGTGTTAACACACACATACACACACACATAACTTCATAACAAAAAAAAAATCAAAGTCGCCTCACACCCGCTTACACCCAGACACACAGACGCAAGACTTAACAAAAAAACAGTAAAAAAGGCCCCTCACACGCTCTTAACACACATACGCACGATGAAGAAACAAATACACTGCGTCGTACACGTAAAAGCTAACTGCGTATATCGCAACAAAATACGGCCGCATCGGAAAAAAATACGGCCGCGAAAGACCCATTCCAACCGCCGCGCATCAAAACATCACAAACAGAAGAAATAAACACAACAAACACATAAAAACCTTACTTATAGCACGGGGGGGCATCCGGCACCTCCAAAAGTTCATTTACACGTCCATTTAAGTGAAAACAAACAGTTTAAACGACCGAAAATCGGCTAAGCGAGAGAAAAAATGGCCGCCGAACAAAACGAAAACGAGGCTCCAGACGTAACTACACTACACTTACTCGCAATAATGAAACACATACTATGCGGAACGGATCACACTCATATTAAACACCATTTTAAACACTACTACGCACAAAATGGCGGATGGAACGCAAATTGTAAGCTGGAACGCAAATAGCGCATGCGTATTACGTTCTAACGGTCTAACTTTCCAGAATGTTCTACAAGTTTATAAATACTGTCTATTTGACAGAGAAAAATACATTTCTCCTCAGGTGATGAACAGAGTGACTTCTGAGATAACTGCTGCTAAAACTTGAGAAGATAATTCTTTCCTAATTTACTACTTTACATTGTGCAAATTACAACTGAGAGGTAAGCTATAATATATTACTTATTTTCAAGACAGGACATCAAAAAAAAAAATTAAAGAAGACAAAGAGGTTTATGTATACTGACAAGTGACACGCACATATATGCGTATAATGTATACTGACATGTGACACGCACATTTATGCGTATAATGTATACTGACAAGTGACACGCACATTTATGTGTATAATGTATAGTGACAAGTGACACGCACATTTATGCGTATAATGTATACTGACAAGTGACACGCACATTTAGCCGTATAATGTATACTGACAAGTAGTATAATTCAATGAAATTAATTTACTGCAATTTAATAGATCACCTAAAACTCAATCTTTCTACTTTTTTAAATATTCAAACAGACTCTGCATCAACAGCGTCTTTCAACAATTTGCACCGTACACTGTGAAGCACAATCCCTTTTAAAGAACACCAACAAAGAACAAGAGGTAAGATACAAAAATACTTTAAATGCTGAAAAGGCCATGGTTTGTTAAATACAAATAAAAAATTCTATAATTCACTATTTCACTTTATTTTTCAAACAGACACTACAAGAAGACCGGCGGATTAAGATTGGCAGGAGGGGACCCTCTGTCATTACACACTTCAATCAAGGTAAAGTATTTAAGTATAAAAAAGAACCGAACCATGAGCATTATTCAATTGTGAGTTGGCTAATTGAATAGGGCTTTATATAAGCACATAATAGGTCTTCACTAACTAAAAACTTCTGTCAAAAAATATTTTATGTGCTTATATAGAGCCCTATTCAATTGGTCAAAATGCAATTGATTCAGGACCTAAATATGTTTAATGGCCGAGGGCCTCATTCAAATGTGATTGTTTAACAATGTATAACCATTAGAAAAAACACTACATAAGTATAACAAAAGTGGTGCCCATCAAACAGGATTTACATTTACATTCTTATTTTAATGTTTAACAACCTATAAGCCTTAGAAAGAAGCCTAAATAAGCATACCAACATTGGTGCCCACCAAACAGGATTGTATGAAAACTCACACAAACACATAACAAACTACATTTACATTCTTATTATATGTTTAACAACCTATTAGCATTACAAAACTACATTAATAAGCATACCAACAGTGGTGCGCATCAAACAGGATTGTATGAAAACTCACACAAACACATAGCAAACTACATTTAGATTCTTATTTCATGTTTAACAAACTATAAGCCTTAGAAAGAAGCCTAAATAAGCATACCAACATTGGTGCCCAACAAACAGGATTGTATGAAAACTCACACAAACACATAGCAAACTACATTTAGATTCTTATTTAATGTTTAACAACCTATAAGCCTTACAAAGAAGCCTAAATAAGCATACCAACAGTGGTGCGCACCAAACAGGATTGTATGAAAACTCACACAAACACATAGCAAAGTACTTTTACATTCTTATTTTATGTTTAACAACCTATAAGCCTTAGAAAGAAGCCTAAATAAGCATACCAACAGTGGTGCGCACCAAACAGGATTGTATGAAAACTCACACAAACACATAGCAAACTACATTTACATTCTTATTTTATGTTTAACAACCTATAAGCCTTAGAAAGAAGCCTAAATAAGTATACCAACAGTGGTGCGCACCAAACAGGATTGTATGAAAACTCACACAAACACATAACAAACTACATTTACATTCTTATTTTATGTTTAACAACCTATTAGCATTACAAAACTACATTAATAAGCATACCAACAGTGGTGCGCATCAAACAGGATTGTATGAAAACTCACACAAACACATAGCAAACTACATTTAGATTCTTATTTAATGTTTAACAACCTATAAGCCTTAGAAAGAAGCCTAAATAAGTATACCAACAGTGGTGCGCACCAAACAGGATTGTATGAAAACTCACACAAACACATAGCAAACTACATTTACATTCTTATTTTATGTTTAACAACCTATAAGCCTTAGAAAGAAGCCTAAATAAGCATACCAACAGTGGTGCGCACCAAACAGGATTGTATGAAAACTCACACAAACACATAGCAAACTACATTTACATTCTTATTTAATGTTTAACGAACTATAAGCTTTACAAAGAAGCCTAAATAAGCATACCAACAGTGGTGCGCACCAAACAGGATTGTATGAAAACTCACACAAACACATAGCAAACTACATTTAGATTCTTTTTTAATGTTTAACAACCTATAAGCCTTACAAAGAAGCCTAAATAAGCATACCAACAGTGGTGCGCACCAAACAGGATTGTATGAAAACTCACACAAACACATAGCAAAGTACTTTTACATTCTTATTTTATGTTTAACAACCTATAAGCCTTATAAAGAAGCCTAAATAAGCATACCAACAGTGGTGCGCACCAAACAGGATTGTATGAAAACTCACACAAACACATACCAAAGTACATTTAGATACTTATTTTATGTTTAACAATCTATAAGCCTTAGAAAAAGGCCTAAATAAGCATACCAAAAGTGGTGGACACCAAACGGGATTGTAGAAAAACAAAGAAATAATGTCATTTTTTACTTCATACAAATACATTAAAATAATATTACATTTTCATTTTTATTTTATATCAGATACTGCGTCAAGAACATCGGACCAGGAGTTTCAACTGAGGACCACACCAGCGGACGAGGACTTTCAACAGAGGACCAGACCATTGGACGAGGACTTTCAACAGAGGACTACACCATCGGACGAGGACTTTCAACAGAGGACCAGACGATTGGACGAGGACTTTCAACACAGGACCAGACCATCAGACGAAGGCTTTCAACACAGGACCAACAAAGATTCTGCTTCAAATCAAACTTCAACCAAGGTACAGTATAACAAGTAAAAAAAGAGAAAAATTAATTAATATTCTTCTTTAATGTTTAACCACCTATAAGCCTTAGAAAATAGCCTACAGAAGCATACCAAAATTGTGGCGCACCAAAAAGGATTGTAGAAAAACACAGAAATAATGCCATTTTTTCATTCATACAAAGACATTCAAATAACATAACATTTTCATTTTTATTTTATAACAGATACTGCGTCAAGAACATCGGAACAGGAGTTGGAACTGAGGACCACACCAGAGGACGAGGACTTTCAACAGAGGACTACACCATCGGACGAGGACTTTCAACACAGGACGAGACCATCGGACGAAGGCTTTCAACACAGGACCAACAAAGAATTTTGCTTGAAATCAAACTTCAACCAAGGTACAGTATAAAAAGTAATATCTATCATCTATCTCTTATTTGTCTTTTAGGGCCAATAATCTTTAACAATAAATACAAACTTCAATGTAAACTTAAAAAATAAATTGGCATAGTCCAAAAAAGTCTAAAAACACAGAATCTATATAATTTGTCATTGTAACATTCCAGTCCTAAACCCTAATTTAATTGCCATTTGACAAATTGAATAGTGCTGTAAATAAGGACATAACATCTTTTTTAAAATACCTTTTTAGTTACTGAAACACTTGCTTTTGGATACATGTTTAATAAATAAAAAAGTCTTTAAATAATTATCTCATGCCCTTATTTAGACTTTTATTCAATTGAACGCATTGAAATTGATTAACTATAAAATGTTAACACACTATTGATAACTATATGTCATGAAAAACAACTTAACATCTCAAAATAAACTAATGGTACATTATTTTATTTTTACAGATTAACATGGCTGATAATGAGAGTAAACAAGAAAAGAAAAGACGCCAAGCTAGAGAACGACGACAGAGAGCAGACAGCCAGCAGACACCGGAGAAGAAGGAAATTCGACGAGAAAAAGAACGCAAAAGAATTGCAAGCAAAAGACTGTCACTTGCAGAAATTAAAGATATGTCAAAAAAAACTACAAAGAAAATAAAGCATTTACAACCTGTTGCTCAAACATCAGATGACATTTTGCCAGAAAAAAGACAAGAGATACCAAAAAAAGCAACAAAGAAAACAAAGCATTTAGAACCGTTTCATGAAACATTAGATGACATTTTACCTCAAACAATACAACATATACCAAGAAAAGCAACGAAAAAAACAAAACATTTAGAACCTGTTGTTGAAACATTATATGACATTTCACCTGATGAATATGAAAGGCAAAATCCTATATGCTTTGCAAATTGTCCTCTACTCAAGTCTTTAGCAGTAGAGGTTCATAGTTGTGGGGACATGACTACTCAATGTCAGTTTTGTGAGGCTTATTATTTTAAACAGGAGAGACCCAGAGATGGACAATTTATTAGTTGTTGTCAAAAAGGCAAGTTCAAACTTCCAGAAAGGAAAGAATTTCCAATTTATTTACAAAATATTATGACTGAACCTACTTTTCCAAACTACAAAAATTTTAAGACAAACATAAGATCCTACAATAGTGCCATATCCTTTGCATCCATGGGGGCAACATTAGCTGCTAATGTACCAGGACATGGTCCTTACTGTTTTAAAGTCCAAGGACAAATTTATCATCGCACTTCCCATTTACATCCAGAGGAAGGAAATAAAAGAAAATTCGCTCAACTATATGTCCTAGATACAATGGAAGCTGTTGACCAACGTATGCAGATGGAAGAAAATAAAAAATGCTTACCCACTGTTTTCATAGAGCTAAATAACATTATGGACAACAATCCCTACAGTAAAGCTTATAAAAAATTGGCAGAAGTAGAAAATGAACAACTACTTCATTCACAAACACATCAATTACCAATGCCGAAGGTTAATATGGTGCTTAAAAGAGACAGACATACTGATAAACGTCGTTATAACTTGCCAACAACAAATGAGGTTGCAATGGTGTTTCACAATGATGAAGGAGAACCACCATTTCAAAGAGACATACGAATATATCCTAGAAATGAGGACCAACCGTTTATTAATATGAGTATCTTAAGTCCAAATTTAGATCCAATGACATATCCCATCTTTTTCCCACACGGAGAAGCAGGTTGGCAACCAAAATTAACTCTTCCCAGTTACCCAAATGCTAAAGCCAGAATCCGAAATAATGTTTCTATGCTTGAATTTAAAGTAGCTCAAATTGCCATTCGCAATGTATTTAATCCAATTTTATGTGGTGGGAAACTAACACAACAATGGATTATTGATTCATATTTGCAAGTTGAGGCAAATAATTTAAACTTTATCAAATATCAACAAGATAAACTCCGTGTAGAACAATATTCTGGACTCATGGACTATGTTGCTGACGTGGCTACAAGCAGAGACATGACAGCTGGCAAAGCCATCATTTTACCATCTTCCTTTCAAGGATCTCCTCGGAATATGAGAGAAAGATACAATGATGCTATGGCTATTGTGACAAAATTTGGCAAACCCGATTTATTTGTGACATTTACATGTAATCCACAATGGCCAGAAATTACACTAAATCTACTTCTTGGACAAACTGCTTCAGATCGACCAGATTTAGTAGCCAGAGTTTTTAAGATTAAATTAAATGAATTAATACGTGACTTCACTATAAATCAGTTATTTGGCAAATGTCTTGCTTATGTATATACCATTGAATTTCAAAAAAGAGGCCTTCCACATGCACATCTTCTAATAATACTTCAAGAAAAAGATAAATTAGATACTTCAGACAAAGTGGATGCAGTCATTGTTGCTGAACTACCAGATCCAGAACTATATGGTAGACTATATGAGATTGTTACTCATCGCATGATTCATGGACCCTGTGGTGACCTTAATCCACAATCACCATGTATGGAAAATAATAAATGTTCCAAAGAATTTCCCAAAGATTATAGAGACAAAACCTATGCCAATTGTGATGGATATCCACTTTATAAAAGAAGAGAAGGAGATAGTGCCATTATTCGTGGGAAAAAAGTGGACAATAGATATGTAGTACCCTACAATCCACATTTACTCATGAAGTACAACGCCCACATCAACGTAGAAGCCTGCACTTCCATCAAATCCATTAAATATGTCTACAAATATATTTACAAAGGTTACGATGCAGCTACTGTAGTCGTCAAAAGTGCAGACAACCCTGAAAGTAGTGAGTTAGTACATGATGAACTTGCATCTCATGTAGATGCTCGCTATGTCAGTGCGCCAGAAGCTATGTGGCGGCTTTTAAAATTTGAAATGCATGATAGATCACATGCAGTATATAGGTTAGCAGTACATTTGCCACAACGACATTTAGTCTATTTCCATGCTGGAAATGAAATGAATGCATTGGCCCAAAGTGAAGATCGTCACACTACACTAACTGCATGGTTTGAATTAAATTCCACTGATGCTGAAGCAACACAATACTTATATATTGAAATTCCATATCACTATGTTTTTGTGAATGGATTATGGAGACCAAGAAAAACCAGAGGCAATAAAATTATTCCAAGAATTTACACAGTCAGTCCAAGAGATGTTGAACGTTTTTGCTTACGGATATTACTTTTAAATGTTCCTGGAGCACAAAGTTTTGAACACTTAAGAACTGTTAATGACATTGTATATGAATCCTTCCATTTAGCTGCAAGAAATAGAAACTTACTCGCTGATGATACAGAGTGGGAAAGATGCTTAGAAGAAGCAGCACAATGTCAAATGCCACGACAGATGAGAGAACAATTTGCTTTTATTTGTATCTTCTCAAATGCTCCAAATGCATTAGCTTTGTGGGAGACTTTTAAAAGTAATATGGCTGAAGACTTTATGCGACGATACAATGAACCCATTGCACACTTAAAAGCGTTAATGGAAATCCAAGAAGTATTTTTAACTCATGGATTAAGTTGTGCAAGTTTTAATTTGCCTGATCCAGGTCTTATAGATGACATTAACTTTGAAGACTATGACATTCAACTACAAGCAGAAAGAACAGAAGAAAGACTTGCAACTTTAAATACACTACAATTGCAAGCATTTCATGCCATTAAAAATGCTATAGATGATGACATGGTGACAGAGCGTTATTTCTATCTTGATGGACCTGGCGGATCAGGAAAAACATATTTGTACAATTTATTAATGAGTTCAGTACGAGCACAAGGAAAAATAGCAATGGCGTTTGCCACTACTGGAATTGCTGCACTTTTATTAGAAGGTGGAAGAACTGTTCATAGTGGATTTAAACTGCCAGTGCCTATTTTAGAAAATTCTGTGTCAGATATTCGCATGACATCCTTACAAGCAAAGAAATTGAAGAAATGTAAATTAATTATAATAGATGAGGCCACAATGATGTCATGCTATGCCCTCCAATGTATTGACCGTTTGCTTCGTGAAGTCATGGATAATATTTTTCCATTTGGTGGAAAGGTAATGTTGTTGGGTGGCGATTTTAGACAAACATTACCTGTTGTTGTACATGGAAATCGAACTGACATTATCGAAACATGTATAAAGTCAAGTACAGTATGGAAACATTTTACCCATCTTCAACTGCAACAAAATATGAGATCAGAAGGCCAAACTGATTTCAATGATTGGCTTATTAAAATTGGAGAAGGCAGAACAGAAAAAATACTAAATTTACCTGACGACACTGTAGAGATCCCACCTCATATGATTTGTCAACAAGATATTATATCGGCTATATTTGAAGGGAGCATAAATAACGAAGAATATTCCGAGCTTGCCAACCAAGTCATACTGACGTGTAAAAATAAAGATGCATTAATCCTCAATAATAAAATCTTAAAAAAAATTTATGCACCACAAAGAAATTATCACAGTGCTGATTCTGTACTTGCTGATGACAATGAAAGTCAGGCTAACTTTTCCACTGAATTCATAAACTCTTTAACTCCTTCTGGAATGCCACCACATATTTTGCAGCTAAAGAAAGGTGCAATTATCATGTTACTGCGAAATATGAATCCCAAAAAAGGCCTATGCAATGGCACAAGATTAATTGTTCAACAATTAAAGGACCATTTTATAGATGCTGAAATTTTAACTGGGACCCATAGAGGAGAGAGAGTTTTCATACCAAGAATAGATTTAGCACCAAGTGAAAGTAGTCTCCCTTTTATACTTCAAAGAAGACAATTTCCCATTATTATGGCATTTGCCATGACCATTAATAAATCACAAGGTCAAACTTTCAAATCTGTGGGTATTTTCTTGGAAGAACCAGTTTTTGCACATGGTCAATTGTACGTTGCGTTGTCAAGGTGCAAAAATCCACAGGCAATTAAAGTTTACATTGAAAACAATGAAAGTCAAGGTGATTTATTAGAAGATGGACGTATTTTTACTAAAAACATTGTCTACTATGAAGTACTATAACTTTGAAGGATACTAATTAAAGGTGCCAAGATTTTTTAAAAGCATTGCAAAATACATAACAATTGGTTGTTTAATTCAGTCATAATTAATGGAAGTCATGTTTATGAATGATTCGCCTCACAAAATATTTGCCTTGCATTGTTAGTAAAAATTATGTTAAAATGTTAAGTCACTATGTTAATGTTTCTAATGTTACAAGTTTAAAAAATATATTTTGAAGTTATTTCATTCAACATATTACAAAGTGGATGTTAAGAGGTCAAGCACCTTTTAAGTCACAATGTAAATATTGTCTGTTATCTTAAGATTACTACCTACATTAATGTTTATCGCCAATTTATGTGCTCAGTAATAAATTAGTTTAATTACGTACGTTTTAAGAAGAGTTTGACTGTATGCCTTCCTCTACATTCAATGTATATTCAAGTTAACAATTATTGTGATAGAAATTGAATTTTAATACTGATTAATTTAAATGTCAATTGTTTTTACATTCAAATGTTAATACTTTTAATAAAAAATTACTTTACAAAATGTATTCACTATGTTCCTGTTTATAATGTTCAAAATTATACCAATGTTTTGTCAACTTCTAAACTTACATAAAAAATAAAGTTCAAGTTTAAAAATATATACTTTGATGGTTATTGCTTACATATATTTTAAACTTCATGTTAAAATTTGCAACGTTTAAAAAAGGCTTTTTACTTTTGGCTTTCCTATTCATTCAATGTATATTCAAGTTAACAATTCTTCAGATACTAATTACATTTAAAAAACCATTACATCAACATTTTACAAAAATACACGTTCATATTAAAATACTTACAAGTGTCAAAAATATATGTTAATAACTAAACAACTTGACAAACATATACATAACATTGCCGTCATTTTTTGACGGGCAAGTCGCTAGTTGAATATATATTGGCTATTACAATGCAACAAGGACCAGCCCGCGGAACTACGGGCCGTAAAGTAATCCGTAAATAATATATCGTATTCGGGCTGATGTGCAAGCTTGAGAGGCTGTTGCTATTTATTCTCGTGTCCCCCATTATGATGCCTAGCATTTACGGAGCTTTACAGAGCATTCTTGATTTTATATTTGCATTTTCAGTTTTCTGACTTTGTGGCCGGAAAACAAGATTTACGGGCGCTGGGAAAAAGCTTCCGGCCGTTTGCATGATATGCGGCCAGCCGAAAGGGGATATCCTTGCGGCGCCATATAATTGAATTGCAAGGTAAAAGTAGCTCTACACGGGGCCGTAAGACGGCCGCAAGGAATCACAGCTTTGCGGCCGTTTTACGGCCGATAATTGAATGAGGTCCTCTGTGTTTAGAGCCTTTTTTGGAGTACGCATTTTTTTTTTCTGGCTACATTGAAGTTTGTATTTAATGTTAAAGATTATTGGCCCTAAAAGACAAATAAGAGATAGCTGAAAAATTTGTTAGTTATATTTTTTTCAAAGTTATAGTTACTTGTGTTTTTTTTTTAATTTAATTTTCTGCTGACATCGATACAAAGCTAAGATATTTATTTATTTTTCTCTTTTTTTACTTGTTATACTGTACCTTGGTTGAAGTTTGATTTCAAGCAGAATCTTTGTTGGTCCTGTGTTGAAAGCCTTTGTCCGATGGTCTGGTCCTGTGTTGAAAGTCCTCGTCCAATCGTCTGGTCCTCTGTTGAATGTCCTCGTCCGATGGTGTAGTCCTCTGTTGAAAGTCCTCGTCCGATGGTCTGGTCCTCTGGGGAAAGTCCTCGTCCGATGGTCTGGTCCTGTGTTGAAAGTCCTCGTCCGATGGTGTAGTCCTGTGTTGAAAGTCCTCGTCCGATGGTGTAGTCCTCTGTTGAAAGTCCTCGCCCGCTGGTCTGGTCCTCAGTTGAAACTCCTGGTCCGATGGTCTTGACGCAGTATCTGTTGTAAAATAAAAATGAAAATGTTATTTGATTTGAATGTATTTGTATTTACTAAAAAATGACATTATTTCTGTGTATTGTATGTGTTATGGTGAATTTTTCTGCTATTTATTTGTTTGTGCAACCTTTTCAAAATACTTTAAATGTATTTTTATATTGCATAGATAATTTTTTTATGCTGTAATTATTTTTTTATACTGTAATTATTTTTTTGTGAATTATTTTGTATATGATTGCACTGGTTTTAGCATTATCCTATTTTCTGTTCAGCACTTTTGGTATACTTATTTAGGCTTCTTTGTAAGGCTTATAGGTTGTTAAAGATTCTTAAATATTAAAGAAGAATATTAATTTAGTTTGCTATGTGTTTGTGTGAGTTTTTCTAAAATCCTGTTTGGTGCGCACCAAAAGTGGTATGCTTATTTAGGCTTCTTTGTAAGGCTTGTACATTCTTAAACATTAAATAAACGTTCTTAAACATTAAATAAGAATATTAATTTAGTTTGCTATGTGTTTGTGTGAGTTTTTCGACAATCCTGTTTGGTACGCACCACTTTTGCTATGCTTATTTAGGCTTCTTTCTAAGGCTTATAGGTAGTTAAACATGAAATAAGAATATCAATTTAGTTTGCTATGTGTTTGTGAGAGTGTTTCTACAATCCTGTTTGGTGTGCACCACTTTTGGTATGCTTATTTAGGCTTCTTTCTAAGGCTTATAGGTTGTTAAACATGAAATAAGAATATTAATTTAGTTTGCTATGTGTTTGTGTGAGTTTTTGTACAATCCTGTTTGGTGCGCACCACTTTTGGTATGCTTCTTTAGGCTTTTTTCTAAGGCTTATAGGTTGTTAAACATTAAATAAGAATATTAATTTACTTTGCTATGTGTTTGTGTGAGTTTTTGTACAATCCTCTTAGGTCCGCACCACTTTTGTTATTCTTATTTAGGCTTCTATGGGCCTCATTCAATTGAGATTTGGCCAATTGAATAGGGCTCTAAATAAGCACATAGCATATTTTTTTAAAGAAGTTTTTAGTTAGTAAAATCCTTTTACTATTCAGTAACTAAAAATTTATTTCCAAAAAATATGCTATGTGCTTATTTAGAGTCCTATTCAATTGGCCAAATCTCAATTGAATGAGGGCCTTTGTAAGGCTTATAGGTTGTTAAACATTGAATAAGAAAGTTAATTTAGTTTG
The DNA here is from genome assembly GCA_027410445.1 of Discoglossus pictus. Taxonomy (NCBI): domain Eukaryota; kingdom Metazoa; phylum Chordata; class Amphibia; order Anura; family Alytidae; genus Discoglossus; species Discoglossus pictus. The sequence goes on from CM050174.1 coordinate 64,349,460, forward strand.
TTATGGCCCTCATTCAATTAGAATTTGGCCAATTGAATAGGGCTCTAAGTAAGCACATAACATATTTTTTTTAAAGAAGTTTTGGATTAGTAAAAATCTATCCAAAAGTAAGGTTTTCACTAACTAAAAACTTCTTTAAAAAAATATACTATGTGCTTATTTAGAGCCCTATTCAATTGGCCAAATCACAATTGAATGGGGCCCTACTTGTTTGTGTTAGTTTGTTACAATCCTGTTTTGTGTGTACCACTTTGTGTGTACCATATGTTGCATACTTTGGCCCTCATTCAATTGCATTTTGGCCAATTCAATAGGGCTCTAAATGTGTTTATTTAGAGCCCTATTCAATTGGCCAAATCTCAATTGAATGAGAGCCTTTGTAAGGCTTATAGGTTGTTAAACATTGAATAAGAAAGTTAATTTAGTTTGCTATGTGTTTGTGTGAGTTTGTTACAATCCTGTTTTGTGTGTACCACTTTGTGTGTACCATATGCTGCATACTTTGGCCCTCATTCAATTGCATTTTTGCCAATTCAATAGGGCTCTAAATGTGCTTATTTAGAGCCATATTCAATTGGCCAAAATAGCAATTGAATGAGGTCCTTTGGTTGCTGCATTTGTTATATTGTCGGGGCCTCATTCAATTGCGTTTTGGGCAATCGAATAGGGCTCAATATGACCACAGAGCACTTTTTTTTACAGAAGTTTTTAGTTAGTGAACTTGTATCCAAAAGCAAGGTCTTCACTAACTAAAAAGTTCAGTAAAAAAATATGCTCTGTGCTTATATAGAGCCCTATTGAAATGGGCAAATCACATTTAAATGAGGCCCTCGGCCATTAAAGATATATAGGTCCTCATTCGATTGCAATTTTGCCAATTGAAGAGGGCTCTATATAAGCACATAACATATTTTTTGACCGAAGTTTTTAGTTAGTGAAGACGTTGATTTTGGATAGAAGTTCAGTAACTAAAAAGTTCTGCATAAAAAATATGTTATGTGCTTATATAGAGCCCTATTCAATTGGCCAACTCGCAATTGAATGAGGCTCATGGTTCGTTTCTTTTTTTATACTTAATACTTTACCTTGATTGAAGTGTCAAATGACAGAGGGTCCCCTCCTGCCAATCTTAATCCACCGGTCTTCTTGTAGTGTCTGTTTGAAAAAGAAAGTGAAATGCTTAATTGTATATTTCTTATTTTTGATTTAGCAAAGCATGGCCTTTTCAGCATGTAATGTATTTTTCTATCTTACCTGTTCTTCTTTGTTGGTGTTCTTTAAAAGGGATTGTGCTTCACAATGCACGGTGCAAATTGTTGAGTGACGCTGTTGATGCAGAGTCTGTTTTAATATTAAAAGAAGTAGAAAGATTGAGTGTTAGGTAATATATTGAATTGCAGTAAATTAATGTCATTTAAATATACTTCTGTAATTATTTTCAATTAACATTATTTTTTTGGGGGGGCTACACACATATGTCACTTACATGAAGCACATTTCCAGAGTTCAATGTAATTTTTTTGTGTGCGTGTGACATATCACTATAAATGAATCATATTTTAATTGTTAAATGAACCTTATTTTTTGTTTTTGCCAACACACATAAATGTGTGTGTGACATGTAACTATAGATGATACACATATATGTGCGTGTCACATATCAGTATACATGACTCATATTTTAATATTACAATTTCTTTTTTTTCTAATGTCATTTAAATGTAGTTGTTTAATTAGTTTGTTTTAAGATCATTTTGTTGCAGGGGCAATACACATAAATGTGCGTGTCACATGTCACTATACATAAACCCCTTTTTGATATTGAATTATTTAATTATTTTTTTTTGTTAAATGAACCTTTTTTTTTGTGGGCCTACACACATAAATATGTGTGTGACATGTGACTATACATGATAGACATAAATGTGCGTGTGACATGTCACTACATAAATCACATTTTCATAGTTCATTTTTTTTTTTTTGGTGTCTTTATAATAAAATGTAATATATTATAGCTTACCTCTCAGTTGTAATTTGCACAATGTAAAGTAGTGAATTAGGAAACAATTCTCTTCTGAAGTAAGAGCAGCAGTTAACTCTGAAGTCACTCTGTTCATCACCTGAGTAGAAATGTAGAAATTTCTGGAAAGTAGGCAGTATTTTTTTAAACTTTCAAGTGCCTCAGAACGTTATAACGCATTACGCATGCGCTATTTGCGTTCCAGCTTACAATTTGCGTTCCATCCGCCATTTTGTGCGTAGTAGTGTTCAAAATGGTGTTTAACTGTGACTGTGGTACGTTCCGCATAGTATGTGTTTCATTCTTCCGAGTTACTGTAGTATAGTTACGTCTGAAGCCTCGTTTTCGTTTTGTTTGGCGGCCATTTTTTCTCTCTCTTAGTCGATTTTCGGCCGTTTAAACTAATTTTTTTAACTTAAATGGACGTGTAAATGAGCTTTTGGAGGTGCCGGATGCCCCCCCTTGCTGTAAGTAAGCTTTTTATGTGTTCGTTGTGTTTATTTCTTGTGTTTGTGATGTTTTGATGCGCAGCGTTTGAAATGGGTCTTTCGCGGCCTTATGTCTAGCTTTTATGTGTACGACGCAGTGTATTTGTTTCTAAGTTGTGCGTATGTGTGTTAAGAGCGTGTGAAGGGCCTTTTTGGCTGTTTTTTTGTTAAGTCTTGCTTGTGTGTGTCTGGGTGTAAGCGGGTGTGAGGGACCTTTGAGTTTTTTTTTGTTAAAAAGTCGTATATGTGTATGTGTGTGTTAACACAGCCGACGTTGGGATGCTCCCACCACAGCAAATGCGGACCCTCGCTTCGCGAGGATCCGCATTTGCGGGGACGTTGTTGGGTTTTTGTTGGCTGGGAGGTTGGGTTTTTTTTGTTAAAAAGTCGTGTGTGTGTATGTGTGTGTTAACACAGCCGACGTTGAGCCTCCACCTCGGCAAATGCGGACCCTTGCTTCTTGAGGGACGCAGTTCTTGCGAGCTCGCTACGCGAGCCCGCAAGCGTGAGTAATGGCCCGTACGCTCACAACTATATATGTGATATATCTAGTAATACCTCAATGAATTACAACTAACATAATAATTTAGTTGTGTTCACAACTGAATTGACATCATATAGGAAAGATAGCATTAAATAATCAGATTACTTCTATGAATTTGTGAAAAGTATCAATCTAGTTATTAATTTTTTTTTAACATTGTATTTTTGCATTTTTTCTATGTAACTTTAAAAAAAATGGTATTAATAAATATTTAAATTGTTTGAATTTTGGCTTTCTTGCATCACACTATCTCTGTTAGGAGAATGGTACTGAGAAACAAGGGTGTCTTGTTTTTCTTCTTTCAATTAATTAGTTATTCACACTCCCTCAGTAATTATCTGGTTATGATTAAATTATACTTTATAACTACAATATTATGATAATTCCAATAACGATACCAGATGATCTCCTTTAAGGTTCACTGATTTCTCTACTTTTCGAATAAAGCTGGAACTTACAGCCTCCCGAAGCCTTTGATCTCTTCCATCTGCACGAGTTACGATCGCTAGGATCACAAATCTCTATTCAATTGCTACAATTCCCCAAGCCGGCAAATGTTTTCACACCCGTATATTGCAAATGTAGGATAAAATCCTACGAGTGCTAGAGAGGACCCGCAAGTGGGTTTAACCCCTGTCCGTAGCACTGTAAATGCAAATAAAAAATCATTACACACTATAAATGAGGGGGTAAGTGATGTAAGACAATCAAATTAATTGCACGACAGTCTCAAGCTTGCCTAGAAAATAATTGACATTGATTTTGATTAATTTGTATTTTGCGGTTTTGCCAGTCCGATCGCATATCAGACCCCCAAACGCTAATTGATTGACATGGAACCTCCATGTTTTAATGACCTAATGATGACGGTCTCATTATCTATTGGCTGTTTCTTAATGGGTAGTTACGGCCTTGCTTAATTGATCATGTTCCAGCTCTGAAATGCTGCATACGTGTGCGTGGTTTATGGTTTCGGCTTTCGCCCTGTAACTTGCGGGCTTCTTTAATTGCATAGCACCGGAATTGTAGCAGAGTTCAATCCCGCCGCACTTCCAGAGACATACGGCATGTATACCCTGAGATGCGGGCTTCTAATGGAATCGGGCTACTTATCTTCTGCCTTCGCTTGGCCTTCTCACAGAACATTTTGTTATGGGTTAGAGTTGTTAATGTCTCCTAGTTACAACTGCTGAATTAGAGAAAAGCCCAATTCACTGTTTCAGAGATTGCATTTCGCAATATAAAAATTGCTACAAAGGTTATAAATGCTATATATCACATATTATAATTGTCTAACTAAGATTCGTCGTCACGCTGTGTTGCGTAGTGCGTACGACTTAGCGCAGCAAGGCCAGCCATTAAATCGTACCACTTTGCCGATCGTACGACTTTGCGTTGAGCGCCACAGGCGTTCATCGCCCGGCTCGCCTCGCATAGCGAGGCGAGACGTTAAATCATAGCACTTTGGCAATGAGCGCCGCAGGCGCAACGAGGCGAGCTGTTAAATCGTAGCACTTTGGTTGTAGCACTTTGGCAATGAGCGCCGCAGGCGCTCCTTGCAGGCGGGCCTCACGTAGCGAGGCGAGCCGTTAAACCGTAGCACTTAGAAAAAAAATACGAGATGAAAAAAATTACGAGATAAGCGGCGGAACCAAAACAATAAAAAAAACACTAAATACACACTAAAATATATTTTAAAAAAAAGTCACTTACAGCATGGGGAACCAGGCAGGACGTCTGGGAGTGAGTTGGAACTCAAATTTACATCGATTTAGAGTTACAAAGATCGAAAATCGGCTAAGCGAGAAAAAAATGGCCGCTGCAAAAAATAAAAACGAGGCTATACTACTACGAACTGCGTAAAACACAGCCACAGACGTATGTGTTTGAAAAACAACGAGATAAAGGATGCGGATTAACCGTGCAATGAGTAAAAAGACAGCAGCGAGTACATTTTACGAAACGCAATTACAGATTTACACATTAACACAGATTTAACGCCTTTGTCTCGCGCAACATCGGATTTCCCGCCTAAACCAACGCATTTGATGACATATAAGTAAAAAGTTCCACAAAAAAAATGTGTATTTATTTTAAGAAAAAAAAAAAGGGACAAATGTAGCTGAGTCATGTTGTGTGGCAAACAAATTTCACAACATTTAATCTTTATTGACCTTCATTTGACCGTTTGACCATATTTACTGTTAAACCGTAGTACTTTAGCGGGCTTAGCGATGAGCGCCGAAGGCGATCATCGCTAGGCGAGCCTCGCGCAGCGAGGCGAGCCGTTAAACCGTAGTACTTTGGCAATGAGTGCCGCAGAAAAAATGGCGGACATACAAAATGAGAACGAGGCTACAGCACTATAACCACGGAAAACACGTACGGATAATCAGCTAAGACGCATACCACACATTACCCACCATTAAACGACGGTCGGATCATCCGCTAAGACGCATACCACACATTATCCGCAATTTTAGGATAATGCGGAAGTACACAGCTACGTTAAGGGTTTTCGGCTCGCACACGCACACTATTACACTGCACACGTTCATCGCGCTTACACAGCACCTCCACACCACTAATGCTGCAGCAACATCAACACAGATTGCCAGCTCTTCAACACAATGCATAAAAATACGTATATTCATTTATTAATTTGAATTCTATATTTCAGTAGTACACACAAAACAACATTAGCTACCTTACAATTCCATATGTATATTAATAACTAAACAACTTTAAAAACATACACATCTCATTGCCTTCATTTTTTGACGGGCAATAAGCTATTATATATATATACTTAGAGGGCATGGGTATTTGTATTTGTCCCCAACAGGTTAAAGTTAACACAAAGCAGTAACCAATATTTAGTTTCATCACCTTATCAGTTATAGTCGGGATTAGTTCCTGTGGATGCTATAAAGGACAAATTCCCTAGCGCACTTGATGTTTCAAAATTTTTTCAAGTCTCCCCAAGTCAAACCATAGTTTTATATAAATATACAGATGGTGCGATTCATTATAAAAAAATTAAACGCAAATTATTACTGGATACAGCCATCGTAATTTCTTGTTCCACGTTGATTTTCGTACAGTATGTGGTTTTTACCACAGCAACCACAGAAGACTCAGTTTCACTTAAATATGATGCCTGAAAAGGAATAAGATTTGCTGAGCTTTATCACTTAGCAGCCGATATTCATCTTTTACTGAAAATTTAGTAAGATCCCTGCTGCCAAATTTCACCTTGGTGCCATTGTCGCAAGACAGCTCAATAAGATTTTCTTCTTCTAAAGAAGTAAATTCAGATGGAACTTTGGCTCAGAATGGGTCTTGAATCCGTGCAAATCCATAAATATCATCGTCTTGAAAGTATTTTACAAACCACATGATAATCTGTGATAGGTGATCTTCAAAAATGTTTTTTATATTGAGCGAGAAATCAACTTCATTGGAGACCACAAACTTCTACAACAAGGGGAAACAATCCTTGCCATCGTCTTATTTTTCTTCCCCATAGTTGTAGTTTTTTTGGGAAATCTTCTCGGTCAATTCAAGAATGTGCATGTTGCCTCCCTGCAGAGAGAGGTTCAACGCATTTAACTTTTCAAAAATATTATATAAGTATGCTAGTTTCACCAATAAGTCTGTTTCCACAAAGTGTTTGGCATACTAGAGTTTTTCTTCTTTAAGAAATATGTTGACTTCTTGCCGTAACTGAAGTGTATAGGTCAATACATTGCCACACGAGAGCCATCTTGAGTGGCAGTAGTACAACAAAAATTTGTATTCGGCTCCCATATCTTCACACAATTTTTTGAAAAACATTGTTTTCATTGGCCTAGTTTTTATAGAGTTTACCACATTTACCACATGTTCTAAAACTAAATTCAATGGAGGACTCAAATGCTTTGTTGCAGGTGCTTCTCTATGAATGAGGCAATGGGTCCACACTGCACCTGGAGCTTTGTTTCTAATAAGCGCCTGCAATTCTCCATATTAGCTGGACACAAATGGCCACCGTCAGTACAGACCCTAACGCACTTTGTCCATTCCTAAAAGATTCATAAATGTATCCCGGATCACAAACAAGTCTTGAGCCTTTGTACTTGCAGTGATACTTTTACAAAAGAGAAGGTCTTCCACAATGTCATTACCATCTACAAACCGTACATAGCAAATCAAATGTGTGTCCTTGTTACTGTCCGTGGCCTCCTCCATCCATAAGCATTGAGATCCTCTGCCATGTGCTGAATTCTGCTACTGATAATATTGTTAGACAAAGGCACCTTTAAAAGCAGTTTCCCTGCAAATTTGCCAATCATAGTGTCCACCAAATCTATAGCAGCAGGTAGAATTAATTGTTCTGCAATGGTATGGCACTCTTTACACGTCGCAACTCTATATGCAACTTTGTATGAGGCTAGCAGAGCATTGTTTGGTATTGACAAACAGCGAGAAAAAGTACTTTGTTGTCCTTTTAAGTCCTTTCATTTTCTGGTAAAGAAATCACGAGATTTACCAAGTTTGAATGTTTCTAAATGGTGTTTAAGTATACTTGGAAGCATGCCAAAAACGCACAACACACTGCGGTCTCTCTTCACTGTTGACATATGTTGATGTAAAGTCAATATAATTGTCTTCACGTTTACAATTTTTCAGTTTCTTCACCCACCCGCTGCTAGTTTGTGGTTTATCCTCTTTATTTTCAGCCCTATTGGGCTTCTTGTTCAATAAAAAACGTGTCCATTTTGATCACAATACCATTCGGAGGGTCCGATATGCAAAAAGTAAGGACACAGACACAACAAATGACTATATGAGATAACACGCCCCCTTCCCTCTCTCCCTTCTCTCTTCACCCCTTGTATCTCTTTCATTGAGACAAACATACACCAGTATAAACGTTGGGAACCTCTACTTTAGACAACAATCCATTAGAAACTGCTCAATCGGTGGTTAATAAATGGCAAGTCAGACATGTACCTTGGTCATTTCAGTAAAGTGAGATTTGTCTCGAGTAAGATGAGCCCTTTGCGGTTTCCATGGCCATATTATACTCAAGGTATAAAAATCATCACTATACAGTCAAATTGAAAAGGGAGAGGTGCCAATAATCCAAAAGAAATATGGCAGAAGTATGTTGTCTCCATAAAATTCACTGATATGGATATTAGTGCTTATTTTTTACGCCACGTTGGGCACTGCTCTCATTGTTTTTAAACTGTATTACAATGTTTAGGTAAATTAGTATGCCACAGCATTATTCTTACTAGTCGATTCAACACTCACCACTGCATCATAACCAGTGTACACTCTATGGAAGTTCTCAATTCAGTAAAAACATACCAAGAAATTACGTAATTCTGAGGTAGGCGCAGCGTGCCATAAGATGTCTGCATAGGCAATGAGGCATGCGGCAGCCATCTTGCTATGAGGCTGAAGAATGTTTGCGGTGTCCCTGTAGACAGGACAAGGCGCACCAATGCGCTGCGGTGCACACATTGGGAACCTCTGCCTTTGAGGCAGGCTAATGTTGAATATAGTGATGTCGCGAACATAAAATTTTCGGTTCGCAAACCGCGGACGTGTATTTCATCAAATGTTTGCGACCGGGCAAACCGCTATAGACTTCAATGGGCAGGCAAATTTCAAAACCCACAGGGACTCTTTCTGGCCACAATAGTGATGGTAAAGTTGTTTCAAGGGGACTAACACCTGAACTGTGGCATGCCGGAGGGGGATCCATGGCAAAACTCCCATGGAAAATTACATAGTTGATGCAGAGTCTGGTTTTAAGCCATAAAGGGCATAAATCACCTTACATTCCTAAATTGTTTGGAATAACATGCTTTAAAACATCAGGTATGATGTTGTATCGATCAGGTAGTGTAAGGGTTACACCCGCTTCACAGTAACAGACCAATCTCCCCGTTTAATGCCACGCAAACAACCGCAAACAGTCCCTTTGCCCAACCGCAAACTCCCCATTTTCACAAGGTTGGATACCAAGCTAGCCATGTCCCGTTCCTTGTCCTCACTGATGTCATTGAAGGTCTCTTCCTCTACCCAGCCACCAAGGGTCCCTGAAAGGTGACAACAAGCCCCCTGGGATGCCTGCTGTGTTTGGTCTTCCACCTCCTCAAAGCCAACTTCCTCCTCTGACTCCTCTTCTTCAGACTCCTCTCTCTGCGTTGCCTCTGTCTGCGTTATTATAAGGTGTGTACTGTTAAGTAGTACTATTCCTATCGGTTTTATCCCTGTTACGTCCACTATTAGGGGACGTGTATATGGCATTGATTTTTGGAACAGGGAGATGGAAAAAGATGCTTGGTCGGACCTCCTAATTCGAATTTGGGGCACTGCACGTGCAATGTAATGTGCCACCAGATAGGAGTGGTGTATTAAGTTGTACTATTTATTCCCATCAGTTTGATACCTGTTACGTCACCTATCAGGGGACGTGTATATGGCATGGATTTTTGGAAGCGGGAGATGGAAAAAGATGCTTGGTCGGTCCTCCCACTTCAAATTTGGGGCACTGCGCATGCAATCTAAGGTGCCACTAGATAGGAGTGGTGTGTTCAGTTGTACTATTTATTCCTATCGGATTCAATAAAGACAATAAACCTGGCCCGTTACTAGCCAGGAAACAACAAACCAAAACAACACAAAATAGGATACTTCAAATTAAGACCTCGAAGGGAGAAAAAACAACGAACCCAAATAAGATCCAGAAGTTTTTTACAAAACTTTACAATACCCTTTATATGGCAACAAAACACATAGATCTACACAAAATGAGGGGATTTCTTAATTCCTGTGATCTCCCCTTAATAGAAGAAAATGACTTAGAGACTTTAAATGCCAAAGTGACCCTAGAGGAAGTGAGAAAAGCAGTCCAGAACCTCAAACCTGGTAAGTCACCAGGCCCAGACGGGTACACCAATTTATATTATAAAACAATTATAGACATATTAGGCCCGCACTTGGTCACTCTAACAGAGTTCTAGAAGGCAAGCAAACACCAGCAGAGCTGAACAGGGCAGATATCGCTCTATTCCCTAAGGAGGGTCGAGATGCCCTAGAACCAAAAAACTACAGGCCAATATTATTACTAAACGGTCATACAAAGATCCTGTCAAAAATAATAGCGGATAGAACGTCATCCTTCTTGCCTAAGTTAATACATAATGACCAAGTAGGCTTTGTCTCCCACAGGCAAGCGGGAGACAACATTAGAAAAGTCATGAACCTACTGTACCACACCAAAGCCTCTAAAATTCAAGCCTGTCTTATGGCCCTTGACATTGAAAAGGCGTTTGATTCCCTGGATTGGACTTACCTATACGCCACGCTTGAAAAATTTGGTATTAAAGGCCATTTCATAAATCTCATACACTCATTATACAAATCATCCAGGGCAAGGTTTCAGATTCCGGGAGATGAGAGATCCTTAATTAAAATAGAAAGAGGAACAAGACAGGGGTGCCCCCTTTCTCCCCTTCTATTCGCAATAGCAATAGAACCCCTGGCTCAGACAATTAGGGCCAACGCTGGGATCACAGGCATAAAAATAGGCCATCACCATTTCAAAACTTGTCTATTTGCAGATGACCTGCTGTGTATGCTCTCAAACCCTACCCAATTGGTCCCAGAGTTGATTCGAACTATGGAGGAGTTTGGTCAGTTTTCTGGCCTTAAACTGAACATAGAGAAGACAGAAGCACTAGCGTTTGACTTAACAGCAGTAGAGAAGCAGGGTCTCCAAGAGAAGTTTAATATTAAGTGGGATAAGAACCACATAAACTACCTGGGAATCCAACTAACCTCTAAGCTAGAGTACTTGCACAAAGCCAACCACTCCAAACTTTATAAAACAATGATTAATGACCTGAGTAAATGGACAAAGTATAGGTTATCATGGCTAGGGAGAATAAATACAATAAAAATTAATGTCCATCCTAGGTTGCTCTACATATTTCGAACACTCCCTATCCCGATTAAATAAAAAGAATTAGAAAATATTCAAAGGAAAATATTTCAGTTTATCTGAAACCACTCTCCCTCATGCATCACAAAGAAAATTATGTACCTTCATAAGTCAGAGGGGAGACTATCGTGTCCAAACAAAATATTACCACAAGGCAGCTCAGTTATCTTTCCTCCCAATAGCACATTCTATAGGGCATCAACCGGCCTGTGTGTATTTAGAGAACCACACTTTAAGGCCCTTAACCTGGGACAAGGTGGCTTGGCTATCAGAATTGCCTCAGAGCCTTAAAAACTCGCCAAACCCCCTAATCAGATACTCACTATCATACTGGAAATGGGCCAAGAAACACACAGGTTTTTTCCCTAAATCCACCCAAATGACCCCAATTCTTGACCACCCTCAGGCCCCAAAACACATGAGCACAACATCACAACACTGGTGGAGGTCAAGGAAACTAGATAGACTGGGAGACTGGTTAATAAAGGGCCAGATGCTCAACTATGAGGAACTGAGAAACAAGCATGAGCTACCACTGTCAGAACATTACAATTACTGTAGGCTGAGGCATTTCACACACTCCCTGACCCAGAAACAGGGGACACCGGTCTTAAATTGGTTCTCCAAAATTTGTAAAGATAAACCTCTATCAAGGGGGATCATTGGGTCGCTTTACAAATATAAAACATTTGTTACTGGTTGAAGTGACACTGGGGGAAGGACCGGAGTGGGGGAGCCCTGGAGACCCTTCAGAAGCAACCGGCGACAAAATCATCCCAGGAAAGGAGAGGTTGCTTATTGAAACCTGCCCTAGGGTAACCCAAGGGTGATTGCCCAGGTTAGATATTGTAAATAATAAGCTAATACTGCTGGAGGCATGATAGCTAATAAGACTTTGGTGTTTCCTGCAGATATACTCTTTACTATTGTCTGTTTTACCATATTTTAGGTATCTCTTAAATTGCAATCACAGTAAAAAATAAGAAAAAATATTAACCTAAAAAGTAAAAATAAGAAGGAATAGCCAGCTAACTTTCACAAAATGTCTTTATTGTAAATATGTATTTTTGCACAACTGTTATGCAAGACTGTTCAAAAATGCTTTATTTTTCATTACATGCTGTACGCCTTCTGACAATAAAAGAATTTAAATGCAAAAATTAGGTATTGTTGCAGCGACCAGAAAAATTGATGTTAGTTTGCCAGGCAGAAAGTGCCCTAAAACATTGCGCCTTGAACCCTAGTTGGTGGCGGATAAGTCAAGCAAGTCATCCGGCATTCAGGGATAAAATACAGCAGCGTGTGGACCATTATTAGCTCAAGGCAGCTCTTCTATCAGGCCTTTCTTAATCGAATGTATCGCCCACTGTCAGTCCCTTCGGGATCCATCCCTCATTCATCTTAATAAAGGTGAGGTAATCTAGACTTTTTTGACCTAGGCGACTTCTCTTCTCAGTGACAAAACCTCCTGCTGCACTGAAGGTCCTTTCTGACAGGACACTTGAAGCGGGTTAGGACAGAAGTTCTATGGCAAATTGTGATAGCTCAGGCCACAGGACAAGCGTGCACACCCTGTAGTCAAGGGGTTCATCGCTCCTCATAGTGTCGATATCTGCAGCTAAGGCGAGGTAGTCTGTTACCTGACGGTCGAGTCGTTCTCTGAGGGTGGACCCCGAAGGGCTGTGTCGATGCATAGGACTTAAAAAGCTCTGCATGTCCTCCATCAACAACACGTATGTAAAGCGTCCTCTCCTTGCCGTCGTGGTCGTGGGAGGAGGAGGATTATGTTCACCTCTTCCGCTGTTAGATTGCCGTTGTGCTGTGACATCACCCTTAAACGCTATGTAAAGCATACTTTTTAATTTATTTTGGAAGTGCTGATTCCTTTCCGACTTGTGGTAATTCGGTAACATTTCAGGCACTTTCTGCTTATACCGGGGGTCTAGTAGCGTGGACACCCAGTACAGGTCGTTCTCCTTCATCATTTTTATACAAGGGTCCCTCAACAGGCACGACAGCATAAAAGACCCCATTTGCACAAGGTTGGATGCCGAGCTAGTCATGTCCCGTTCCTCGTCCTCAGTGATCTCACTGAAGGTATGTTCTTCCCCCCAGCCACGTCCAAAACCACGGGTACCAGATAGGTGACAACGAGCACCCTGGGATGCCTGTTGTGGTTGGTCTTCCTCCTCCTCCCCAAAGCCACATTCCTCCTCTGACTCCTCTTCCTCACAATCCTCTTCAAGCGTTGCCGCAGGTCCAGCAAGCAGGTCCGAGGCTGTTTCTGGTGGTGATGGTGACCACAACTCCTCCTCTTCACGCTCATCTACAGCCTGATCCAGCACTCTTCGCAGGGCATGCTCCAGGAAGAAAACAAATGGTATGATGTCGCTGATGGTGCCCGTGGTGCGACTGACCAGGTTTGTCACCTCCTCAAAAGGATGCAAAAGCCTACAGGCATTGCGCATGAGCGTCCAGTAACGTGGCAAAAAAATCCCCAGCTCTGCAGAGGCTGTCCTAGCACCCCGGTCATACAAATACTCGTTAACTGCCTTTTCTTGTTGGAGCAGGTGGTCGAACGTTAGGAGTGTTGACTTCCAACGTGTCGGGCTGTCTAAAATCAAGCGCCTCCCTTGCATGTTGTTTCGCCGCTGGATATCTGTAAAGTGCACCATGGCCGTGTAGGAATGCCTGAAATGGCCACACACCTTCCTGGCCTACTTCAGGACGTCCTGTAAGCCTGGGTGCTTATGCACAAAGCGTTGTACAATCAAATTACACACATGTGCCATGCACGGCACATGTGTCAACTTGCCCAAATTCAATGCCGCCAACAAATGTCTTCCGTTGTCACAAACCACTTTGCCGATATCCAGTTGGTGCTCTGACAGCCACTGATACACCTGTGCGTTCAGGGCGGACAGGAGTGCTGGTCCGGTGTGACTCTCTGCTTTCAGGGAAGTCAACCCAAGACGGCGTGACACTGCAGTATCCGGGATGTGGAAGAGTACCTGTGGAGCTGGGGGGTGCCGTTGATGTGGAGCAAGACATAGCAGCAGCAGATGAGGACTCAGCCAAGGAGGTTATGGAAGAGGATGGAGTAGGAGGAGTAGAGGAGGTGGCAGCAGGCCTGCCTGCAAGTCGTGACGGTGTCACCAACTCCTCTGCAGAGCCACGTATTCCTTGCTTGGCAGCCGTCACCAGGTTTACCCAATGCGCAGTGTAGGTGATATACCTGCCCTGACCATGCTTTGCAGACCAGGTATCAGTGGTCAGATGGACCCTTGCACCAACACTGTGTGCCAGAGATGCCATTACTTCCTTTTGCACAATCGAGTAGAGGTTGGGGATTGCCTTTTTTGCAAAGAAATTTCGGCCGGGTACCTTCCACTGCGGTGTCCCAATAGCTACAAATTTTTTGAACGCCTCAGACTCCACCAGCTTGTATGGTAAAAGCTGGCGGGCTAAGAGTTCAGACAAGCCAGCTGTCAGTTGACGGGCAAGGGGGTGACTGTGACATTGGCTTCTTACGCTCAAACATGTCCTTGACAGACACCTGAATGTGGGCAGATGAGCAGAGACTGCTCAGGGCGAGACACGGAGTGGCGGATGGTTGAGAGGGGGCAAGCAGGGCAGCAGTGGTTGACGTGGCTGAAGATGCTGGACCAGAAAGAGGATGGCGGCTTTGACTTTGTGTGCTGCTTGTACTGATGTGTTGATCCCATAGGCGTTTGTGATGTGACATCATGTGCCTTCGCAAAGAAGTTGTACCTAGGTGGGTGTTGGACTTCCCACAACTCAGTTTCTTTTCGCACAGGTTGCAAATGGCATCGCTCTTGTCACAGGCAGACACACCAAAAAATTGCCACACTGCTGAGCTCTGCAATGACGGCATTCTGGTGGTGGCAACAACATGCGTTGACTGGCGTGCTGTCTGGCTGACCCCGGGTGCCGATGCATGCTGTCTGACTGTGCCACTAGCTACTTGCGACGACCTCCCCCTGCTTCCAACTCGTCTGCTCCTACTCTCTGTCTCCCCATCTGAACTTTCCTCCTGTTCTTTGTCTCTTATAGCGGGCACCCACGTGACATCCCCTGTCGCATCGTCATCATCAACCGCTTCACTTGTATCTGACAACTCAACAAAGGAAGCAGCACCGGGTACAACATCATCATCATCAGACCGTACGTCCATGTGTGTAATGCTGCCTGACTGGGACATATCCCTGTTATCTACATCCTCTGGCACTAATGTTTGCACATTACTCATTTCTTCAACCGGATGTGTAAATAACTCTGCTGACGGATCAAGAGAAGCGGCTGTGGTGCTAGTGTTGGTGGTGGCGGCTGGCGGGCGAGTGGTAACTGGAGAGGTGCCCGAAGCTAAGCTGGAGGAGGATGGTGCGTCTAGGTTCCGAGCGGAAGCTGTAGAAGATTGGGTGTCCTTTGTTAGCCAGTCAACCATGTCCTCAGAACTTTTCAAGTTCAGGGTACGTGGCCTCTGAAAACTGGGCATTATTCTAGGGCCAAAGGGAATCACAGCACCACGACCACGACTGCCTCTTTGGGGTGTCCTGCCTCTGCTTGTCATTTTTTTTCCGATTAGTGGTACTATGTGTGCAAGCTACAGATATGAGTGTCACTGTGCACTGGCAAAAGTTGGCAGAGTAGGCGCTGTAGGCCTCACACACACGCCTGTAGGCAGGCAACTGATATTCAATCAATTACAGAAAAAAAGGGTTCTTTTATTTCACTGTACACTAGGTTGCACCAGATATGAGTGTCACTGTGCACTGGCAAAAGTTGGCAGAGTAGGCGCTGTAGGCCTTACACACACGCCTGTAGGCAGGCAAATGATATTCAATCGATTACAGTCAAAAAAGTGTTGTTTTATGTCACTGTACACTACGGTTGCAACAGATATGACGTATCACTGTGCACTGGCAAAAGTTGGCAGAGTAGATGCAATAGGCTTCACACACACGCCTGTAGGCAGGCAATTGCTATTCAATCTATTACAGTCAAAAAAGTGTTGTTTTATTTCACTGAGCACAAGATAAGCTGTGAGCCTGACAAAGGCAGGCAACTGAAACTAGATTAAAGGAAAAAAGGTTTTTTTTTTTCAATGTATGGTACACCAACTATGACTGGTGAAAGAGAGCAGAATATTAGCTGTGAGCCTGACACAGGCAGGCAACTGAAATGAGATTACAGGAAAAAAATGGTTGTTTTCAATGTATGGTACACCACCAGGTATGAGTAGTGAAAATAAGCACAATATAAGCTGTTAAGTGTTAGCCTGTCACACACACACGCTGGCAGGTAGGCATATGCAATTAGATTACACAGAAAAAATTATAAAATAAAATAAATGATGTTCTAGCCCTAAAAAAGGGCTTTTTGGGTTGCTGTCCTTGCAGCAGATATCAGATGAGTCCTTTAGGTCTGTAGTGGAAGCTAAATACACTGCCTGGCTATCTATTTCCCTATTAAATCTCCAGCAGCTACACTATCTGTCCTCTCACAACGAATGCAGCTTCAGAATGATTCTAAAATGTATGCTGTCCTTCAGATGGAAGGCTCTGGAAGGGAGTGTATGCTGCTGATTGGCTGGAATGTGTCTGCTGACTGTGAGGTGCAGGGTCAAAGTTTCCTCAATGATAAAGAATAGGGGGCGAACCGAAAAGCGCATGTGTCCGCCGTCCGATGCAAACGCGAACATGCCAAAATCGCCGTGAATAGTCCGCGGGCAAACTGTCCGCGACATCTCTAGTTGAATATACTGAAGAGCCTTTATTCCTGAAGATTTATTTCTCCTCTTAGGGAAAAGCTTTAAGTCACTCCTAAGATGTTGCTACTTTAAACTCTCAAGCCCCGACTCCATTTTTGACAGTTTAAACACCAGTTGTAGAAATGTGATATGTTTTTTTGCCCAGATGTTGAATATTTAAATTATGTAATTTGTTTGTGTATTTACACAGTTTAAATTAGACTGGTAGCAAATGCCGGTGTGAGGTTCTATTTATTAAACCTAACCATCAAATGTGTTATTATTTATATTATTATTATTATTATTTTAAAATATCACCATTTAAATCCATATGAGTGCATTTCGGCAATAAATCCACCTTGAAATTCAAAATACCAAAAGCTAGCAATATTCAGCTATTTTTCCAAATAAAAATTAGCCAATGGAAAAAAAAGCTACATTTTATATTTTAGTTGTCTAAATATAACTTATTGTTGATCACCAATATTAAGGTGCACCACAAACGTTCTAGTACTGGCAGAGGAAACGATATAGGCCACTTCATAAATGTCATATTGTCTGGTGTTGGCCAACTGATCTATGGAAATCACTTGACACATATTTATACATGCAAGAACGACATATGTGGGTGTGGGTGGGTGGTAGGAAGTACCGCTCTTCCCACATAAATTTTACATTTTGTAACCTTTTTTAAGGTGATCACTTGACCCTTATAGATGTTTAAATATCGGGGGCTTCTATGTGGTTTTGGTTGGTTTTAGTTTTAAGAAACCATGTTAGTGCAATAATTTAGACATAAAATTAAAGAGTATTGGGGTATATAATATATTTTTTTTATGATTTATTTTAATAGTCATGATTTCAAGGGGTCCCTCCTCTCCTATCAATCCTAAGCAAAACTGATGTGTTAATAAATTAAATTTAAATAGTAAAGCACTACCTGAAAACATACCTAGACACTACAAACTGACATGATTAGGCCTGCATTTGACCATTTCCCCTAACTATTCATAACAGGTTGGGTGAAAATATTCCCACTTGGTCGGGGACTTTCTGGAAGTTGAGACAACAGTGGAGCGCCTGATGACAACTTCTATATGTCCTCCACATCAGGGGCTTAAATGTTATATAGTAACACAATTGATTAGTAATTGAGGTTGACTTAACATCCAACTGCTTTAGATCCCTGTCATCTATTTTATATATAAATTGTTCCTGAGGAAGGCAGACAAAAAAATCTATTAATTCATTGTCTATTAACACATTTTGAAGTGAGAACATACTTCCTGACCATAATACTGGATCAATAGCCTATTCAATCTTAATGATTATAACCCTTATAAGTAAAAATTATCCAACGTCTTGTTAAAATTATCAATCGGATCTGCTGTCACAATCTCCATTGGTAGCGATTTCCATATCCTTATTGAATTATTGTGGAAAATTCCTTCTGGAAAAAGGAGAAATCTCCATTATACAAATATCAATATATATTTCTAAATGAATTTTATATAAAAAATAAATAAAAAAAACATCACTGTATAGCAAAGTGGAGAAATATCCCTGTTTATTTACATATGTAACACACACTTCTGATATTTACTAAGGAAAGATCATGTCTTTTATTAGTGAAACAGCAAAAAGGACGACTGTGGATTAATTCCATCTGTGTAATCTGACAGAATGCTATTTACAAAGCATTCATCTAATCTTCAATCAATGTGTTAATATTCTGACTAAAGTAATATGTAGGGAGTTGGTGCGTCAACGTGGAGATACATTAAGCTTTTGTAAATACCTTTCTTTAGCTTGGATGTGTATAAGAATAGGCTTTATCTTCCTAAAAACATTTCACTTAACAAGTTGTCTGGGAAACTCATACTCATCCAGTCATAACATTTACTATATTTTCTATACCACTTCATTAGGAGGGTAGATCCACTTTCCGACCACCCTTTTAGTGCTTTCACAAATTATCCTAAATCTTCTAGCTTCTGTCTTCAATTCTTGTATTCCTATTTTTCCGAAATAATGTTTCTATAATACCATCTTCTTCTCTCGCTACAACTATACCTATTAATGTTATCTCTTAGAATATGAGCTATATTAGTAACTATTGTTGGAAATGTTTCCGATATATTCATATAATTTTGGAGATATCTTCTACAGAATGTTCTAGCGGAGAAATGACTGGGCTTTAAGGGTCAATACAAACCAGTGTTCTCCCCAACCCAAATAAGGAGGGTACTCTACCCACCTAATTAGAAGCACCATCTGGTTTGAGAAGAAAATAGCTAACTCCTTCATGCCACCCTCACTTCGTCAAGCCAACCAGCTTGTAAGTAATTCTGGAGAGAAGTCTATAATGACATTAATACCTCTCTCGTTCATTTACTAATTTGTCTTCCTATGCAAATAATCATCATATTGGCTTTCCAATAAGCTTTGTTGTGTTCACCATTTCATCCAAAGCATCACAGAAATGGAATGGTCCATTTATGCACCCGTTTGTTCTATTTACATCCCATAATGGCTTATATTAGGAATTGGGATTTGGAAGCTCTGCAGATGTTCTTCTGAATTAAACACAAATCAATAAACACACTGTTAATCAGAAATGAATCATAGGAATACGTCCAGAGGTTATCACAAGGGTACTGGAGTGCATGGAGCTATATATCAAAAACTGTTCATCTCCACCAGTATAATTTCTTTATGCCCAGTGTACATCTGATGGTAATAGAGGAAGAGAATGGAAGGATATGCTACTGTAGTATATTTTCCGTGGCCTTGTTACTATCACCACACATAAGAGCTGTGAACAACCCAAATATGATAAGTTTGTCCATTTATATATTTATGTATTTATCATGTTATTCAGTGCTAGTGTAATTGCAGAAAGCAAGAAGTTATGACGTTGTACCTGGAACCATGACAATCTTGATAAGGAGGTATCTTCTCTATACAAAAAAAGAAAAGAGGAAGAAGAAAAAAGACCATATTTAGTGAGCACCGCTGAAGGCAGGGAAGGATAAACAATTTATACAATTTAATCTTTATTAGTAAAAAAATTAAAATAACATAAAACAATGGAGCAGAAACATAGGTATATACAGCCTTATTAAATTGCGATTCGGCCAATTGAATAGGGCTCTATATAAGCACACAGCATATTTTCTTTACAGAAGTTTTTATTTAGTGAACATCTATCCAAAAGCAAGGTCTTCACTAACTAAAAACTTCCGTAAAAAAAAAAATGCTATGTGCTATGTGCCCAAATCGCAATTTAATAAGGCTGATAGTATTTATGCCTCCATATAAATTAGCAAATTAAAGTATGATGAACTAAACACATTTGCTCAGTTAGTGAATGAGTCTCTGTGGTTATACAGTATCCACTCAGTAATCACATATTATAATTGTCTAACTACGATTCGTCGTCACGCTGCGTTGCGTAGTGCGTACGACTTAGTGATGAGCGCCGAAGGCGCTCATGGTCCGGCGAGCCTCGTGCATTGAGGCAAGCCGTTAAACCGTAGTGTTGCGTAGTGCGTACGACTTAGCAGCGAGGCGAGCCGTTAAACCGTACCACTTTGCCGATCGTACAACTTTGCCATCGCCCGGCGAGCCTCGTATAGCGAGGCGAGCCGTTAAATCTTAGCACTTTGGCAATGGCCGCCGAAAAAAATGAAAACGAGGCTATACTACTACGAACTGCGTAAAACACAGCCACAGACGTATGTGTTCGAAAAACAACGAGATAAAGGATGCGGATTAAACGCACAATGAGTAAAAAGACAGTAGCGAGTACATTTTACGAAACGATATTATCGATTTACGCATTAACACAGATTTCCCGCCTTTGTCTCGCGCCACATAGGATTTCCCGCCGAAAACAACGCATTTGGCTCGCGCAATTGCGGATTTCCCGCCTAAAACAATGCATTTGTCTCAAGTACACTTCACAAATAACTGACACTTTCTCCTCAGGTGATGACAGTCTGACTGGATGTTTTCTGATGCCGTGAAATCTCAAGAGATTGTTAGCTCTTCAGTATACTGCTTCAGCATTATTTCGTTAAAAAAGGTAATTATCATTTATAATTATTAATATAATTATTAATTAAATATCATTTATAATGATTAATTAATAAATTGGTACTTAATTAATAAATAATAAATAAGACATTTAATTAATAGAAAAATAATATTGTGCTTACCTGTGTGAAACAATTTTAATAACATTCATAATGTACATTAATTAATTAATTAATTATTAATATCAAAATTAATTAACGATTAAGAATGTCAATAAAAAACAACATATTTATTAATTAATTATTAATGTACATTAATTTAAGAATTAAATTGTTATATGTCGTGATTAATTGTGTGAAACAATTGTTAATAACAATCATAATGTACATTAATTAGGAACACAATGATTCATTAATTATTAATGTACATTAATTTAAGAATTATTTTGTGATATATTGTGATTACATTTGAGAAATAATTGTAAATAACATTCATAATGTATCATTACTAATAATTAATATCAAAAAAGGTTAACGTTTAAGAATGTGCATAAAAAAAGGAACACGTTGATTAATTAATTATTAATGTATGTAGATTATTTAAATAATTTAGTTCTTATATATTTTGTATAAAATAAACCAAAAAAAAAAATTAAAGGCTATATACTCATGCTTACATGTTGATGTTAGATTTAGTCACACATTACTTTAATATTAATGAACATTAATTGATTCTTATTTAATTAGTAATGTACATTATTTTAAGAATTCAGTTGTAACATACTCATTTTAAAATAGCACTCAAACAAAAAAAAAGGCAAGAGACTCATGCCTATGTCTTGACGTTATATTTAGTTAGACAGTAATTTAAGATTAATACAGATTCATTGATTCTTATTTAAATACTAACAGTAATATTGAGTGTATGTTTATAATCTATGCTTTCATATGTGTGTTCATGCTGATTGATTGATATATTTATTTCATGTTTTTAATATATGCAAAAATAGGTATGTTAAGCCTCATTGATTAATACAGATGAAGTAACATATTATACATTAATTTTACTATTTTGTATAATTGCAGTGAACTCTACCTAAATGACCAGAAATAGTGATGTTTGCACACATTGAACATCATAAGGATAATTTGGACAGATACAGATTTTTAATTATATTACTACGGCAAAATACTAAAAAATATGAGGTTTTTAATGTAGCCAAATATATGTCTGTTGATGTTCATTTAATGATATTGATGAAGCAAAAGTTTAAAAATATTATCTATTTGATTTTACAGTTTATTCGGATCTGCAAGGGAATAAACAGACAGCGTGACGTTTGCAGCCTTTGAACAACATCAACATCATCCTCACAGGTATAAAATTTTATTTTGTAGTGATGCATAGAAAAACGCTATGTATTATATATTTGGTGAAATTTGAAATTTATTAAAAATGGATAGTACTTATTGAGTCATTAATTTATGATATTTAGTCAAAACTTTAAAAAAGTTGAAAACACAATACTAATTAATAATAATATTTAAAGAAAATAAGAAGCTTCTAACACTTGCAAAAAAAAATTGGATGGTATGCTGTGAATTCAATCAAGAAGGAATGTCATTGAAGGATTTAATAATATAAAGATAGATATGTGCAGCTATTTCTGATTTCATATATGTCAATAAAATATTTTTAAAAATGGTTTAATTTCTTTCAGGCTAAAGTGCAACAATTGAAAATGTATTATTAGTTTATTCATCTACTTTAATTGAAAAGTACAAAAGGGAAAAAAAATGTATACAAAACAAAGAACAAACAATAATTACATCTCTATTTAAAATTACAGAATAAAATGGCGGAGAATGGAGTAGACAATATTGAACGCAAAAGAAGATTGGCAAAGGAAAGGAAGCAAATGTGGAGAGATGCTCAGACACCGGAAACTTCACAACGCTTGCGAGAAGAAGATCGACAGAGACTTTTAAATAAAAGAAATATGAGTAAGAAAGCCACAAGTGAGTGTGTTGGGGCTTCCAAGAAACGTAAAAGTAAAAAAAAACATCTCTGTGAACCATTGTCCAATTATTCTAATTTGCAGAATGATTTAAATGTAGACACACAAGAAAAAAATGTACATATAGAATGTGGGTCTGATATTTATGTTGAAGAAATGCATGATAATGTGTTTACTACTGCAGTACAAGTAGATACTCATTATTGTGGGTTACTTAATGTGGTTTGTCAGTTTTGTGGGGCCTGTCATTTTATAAAGGAAAGACCTACTGACGGAAATTTCATTAGTTGCTGTCAGAAAGGAAAGGTGAAACTTCCACTAAGACACCCATTTCCATATTATTTAGAATGCATTATAAGAGATGATTTTAACATTTCTAAATTATAATAATTTCAAACAAAACATAAGGTCTTATAACAGTGCAATTTCATTTGCTTCAATGTGTGCAACATTAGCAGAAAATGTACCAGGACATGGTCCTTATTGTTTCAGAGTTCAAGGTCAAATATATCACGAACTTCACATTTACACCCACAAGAAGGACAGCAAAGGAAATTTGCACAGTTATATGTCTTAGATAAGATGGAAGCTGTGGAACAAAGAATGACACTTCCAGAAAATCGACAGTGTTTGCGCATAGTCTTTGAAAAGCTGGAAAAAATTATGCAAAAAAACCCATATAGTCAAGCATACAAATAATTAGCACAGCTTGAAAAAGAACAACAGGAACATGCTGAAAGACATCAATTGCCTACACCAAGAGTCAATATGGTGTTAAAAAGAGATCGCAACACTGATCAAAGAAGATATAATTTACCTACTGTAAATGAGGTTGCCATGATGTTTAAAAATGAAGATGGTGAACCACCTTTTCAGCGGGATATTAGAATATATCCACGCAATGAAGAACAACCATTTATCAACATCAATATATTAAGCTGTAATTTAGATCCAATGACATATCCCATTTTCATTCCAAATGGGGAACCAGGATGGGAACCAAAATTACAATTGGAAAGTTATCCCAATACTAAACCTCGTATTAGATCTAATATTTCCATGCGGGAATATAAAGTGGCACAAACTGCTATCCGTGATTGTTTTAATCCAATTTTACATGGAGGAAAACTCACTCAACAATGGATTATTGATTCATATTTACAAGTTGAAGCCAATAAACTAAATTTCATTAAATATCAACAAAATAAATTACGATTAGAACAGTATTGTGGATTAATGGATTATGTGGCAGATTTAGCTTCCAACAGAGACATTCCAGCTGGAAGAGCAATTATTTTGCCATCCTCTTCCAAGGATCTCCTCGCAATATGCGAGAAAGGTATAATGATGCCATGGCTATTGTTACAAAATTTGGAAAACCAGATTTATTTATTACATTCACATGTAATCCACAATGGGCAGAGATCAAGGAAAATTTGAATCTGGGACAAACTACTTCTGACGACCAGATTTAGTGGCAAGAGTATTTAAAATCAAACTCAATTCATTAATACATGATATCACTAAAGCACACTTATTTGGACAATGTGTGGCTTTTGTTTACACCATTGAATTTCAAAAAAGAGGATTGCCACATGCTCACATACTTTTAATACTGCAGGAAAAAGACAAGTTGAACAATGCAGAGAGAGTGGATTCAGTAATTTCTGCAGAATTGCCAGACCAAGAAAAATATACAAAACTTTGGGAGATTGTTACTCATAGAATGATTCATGGCCCATGTGGAGAGATGAATCCTAATTCACCATGTATGGAAAATAAAAAATGTACTAAAGAATTTCCAAAACAATTTCAAATGCAAACTTATGCAAATTGTGATGGATATCCTTTGTATAAAAGAACACAAGGACAAACAGCTATTATCCGTGGCCAAAAGGTTGATAATAGATTTGTCGTTCCATACAATCCACATTTGCTCATCAAGTACAATGCACACATCAATGTGGAAGCTTGCACTTCAATTAAATCAATTTAGTATGTGTATAAATATATATACAAAGGATATGACGCAGCTACTGTTGTTGTACAAGGTGCTGCAAATGAAAACGAAAATCCTATTTTACATGATGAACTATCAAATTATTTAGATGCTCGGTATGTGAGTGCTCCTGAAGCAATGTGGCGCCTTTTGAAATTTGAGATGCATGATCGTCACATGCTATCTATAGTTTAGCTCTACATTTGCCTCAAAGTCAGTTGGTTTGCTTTACTCAAGGAAATGAAAGAACTTCATTATATCAAAGTGAAGACAGAGATACCACACTTACTGCATGGTTTAAATTAAACTGTCAGGATACGCAGGCCAGACAATTTTTATACATAGAGATACCATATCACTATGTATTTGTAAATGGTCTATGGCGACAACGAAGAAGAGATACACATAAAATCATACCACGCATTTATACCGTCAGTCCAAGGGACATTGAACGTTTCAGCTTAAGATTACTTCTGCTACATGTTCCCGGTGCACAGAGTTTTGAGCATTTACGTACAGTGAATGACATAGTTTATAAGACATTCCTATTAGCTGCAAGACATCAAAATTTCATAGCTGATGATACAGAATGGGAGAGGTGTCTGGAAGAAGCAGCACTATGTCAAATGTCTAAGCAAATGAGACAACAATTTGCATTCATTTGTATATTTTGCAATGTACCTGATGCTTTCACTTTGTGGGAAACATTTAAATTAAACATGTCAGAAGATTTCTTAAAACGTTACAGAGAACCAATAGCTCTGTTAAAAACATTGATGGAAATCCAAGAAATATTGTTGGCTCATGGGTTAAATTGTGCAAGTTTTAATTTACCAGATGCAGGACTTATAGATGACATCAATTTTGATGATAAGGACACTGAGCTTCAAAAACAAAAAACACAAAAAAAACTGGCAACTTTAAATAATTTACAGTTAGAAGCATTTCATGCCATCACAAATGCTACAGATGATGAAATGGTCAAAGACCGGTATTTCTATCTAGACAGACCAGGTGGATCAGGAAAAACTTATCTGTACAATTGTTTGATGAGTTATATTCGATCACAGGGTCAGATAGCTATGCCATTTGCAACAACTGGAATTGCTGCACTTTTGTTAAATGGTGGTAGAACTGTGCATAGTGGATTTAAGCTGCCAGTTCCCATTTTGGAAACATCAGTGTCAGATATTCGACTCAATTCCATACAAGCAAAAAAATTCAAACTAACTAAACTAATTATCATAGATGAGGCAACAATGATGTCATGTCATGCACTGCAATGTATTGACAGATTCTTAAAAGAAGTGATGGATAATAAGTTGCCATTTGGTGGAAAGGTGATGCTGTTAGGAAGCGATTTTAGGCAAACATTACCTGTTTTGCCACACGGAAATAGAACAGAGATCATTGAAACATGTATCAAGACCAGTAAACTGTGTCAAATATTTACCCATCTCAAATTAGAATTAAATATGAGATCTGAAGGCCAAAATGAATTCAATGACTGGCTCATTAAAATCGGAGATGGAAAACATCCAGAAATACAGCATTTACCAAATGATACCATTGAAATTCCATCAGAAATGGTTTGCAATGAATCACTCATATCAGCCATATTTCTAAACACTCTTAATAATGAGGATTACACAGACATTGCAAACAAAGTAATATTAACATTAAAAAATATTGATGCCTTGAATATAAATAACGACATTTTAAAATACATCAATGCACCACAAAATAATTATTACAGTGCAGATTCTATTCTGTCAGATGATAAAGACAGTGAATCAAATTTTAGTATCGAATTTATTAATTCGTTAACACCATCTGGAAAGCCCCCACATATTTTACAATTGAAAAAAGGAGCAATTGTTATGTTATTGCAAAATATGAATCCAAAAAAAGGACTTTGTAATGGGACACGATTAATTGTGCATGAGTTAAAAGATCATTTTATACATGCAGAAATTATAACTGGTACCCATAAAGGTGAACGAGTTTTTATACCAAGAATTGATTTAGCTCCAAGTGAGAGTGGTTTGCCCTTTGTCCTTCAACGGAGACAATTTCCAGTTATTATGGCATTTGCTATGACCATCAATAAATCCCAAGGACAAACTTTTAAGTCAATTGGGATTTTTTTAAAGGAACCAGTTTTTGCACATGGACAACTCTATGTGGCTTTTTCAAGGTGCACTAATCCAAAAGAAATTAAAGTGCATGTTGAAGAAAATGAAACTCAAGGTCATTTATTGGACAATGGATGTGTTTACACAAAAAACATTGTCTACTATGCGGTGTTGGAAAGATAGAGGACAATGGTTTCATTTTAATGCCAACATTTTATGGGACTCAATATGATTTCACAAAAACAATCTTTCACGTAAAACATCCAAAGAATGGACAAAAAAACATAGAGAACAGTGGTTTGACTTCCGGTACAAAATTAAAGTACTCTGGGACTCTTTAAATCGGGGACCACTATTTCACTTATGAAAATCTATGTGATATTTGCAGAATGGACAAACTGAAAAAAACAAAAAAAATAACATCAAAAACAACAGTAAAATATCCTTACACAGATTTGAATGTGTTCAAAGTTTTATATTTACATGATTGGCCCCACAAAACAATTAACTGACTTTTTCAGGTTTACAAGAGTTAAATGTTATTGTTTGATGTTACAATTTCAGATGTTAAATATGTGGTTTTGGAATTTTGAAAAACGTTTGGTAAATATATATCTGGTATAGTCAAATATGCATTGTTAGTATAAAGTTGAAGTATTTTAATAATAATTGGAAATGTATTATTTGAAGACAAAGTGTTGATTCAGGGAGAAATTCGATCGCCAGTTAATGGGGTCAGAAAGGAATTAATTTTTTTCACTCTTTGATACAATTGGACAAGTTTCAATAGAGGGTTTTTATTGTTTGCCTTCCTCTGGATTCAATGCTAATTTAGTTTAACAAGAGTTTAACAAATATGTTACAAATGATAAAAAGCATGTTATTGTTAAAACTATTTACTTACCCGAAGTTAATATAGTCTGCAGTTACTCAGTGGTAAATAAGTATTGAAAAATGTTAGTATTGTTAACAAAATGTTGAACGAATGTTTCATATACAAGTTGCAGGTTACAAAGTTTAATGTTTGGGAAATATAAGTTGAAAGTTAAAAAAAATGTATGTGTTTTTATTTTTAGAAGAAAAAAAAAAGGGACAAATGTAGGTGACTCATTTTGTGTTGCAAATTTCACAACATTTAATTTTTATTGACCGTCATTTTTTGACGGGCAAGTTGCTAGTCCTATATAGTTGTACAAATTAGTGATAGGATCACAAGCACAATCATCATACATCAGATGGATCTAATGAAATCAAGTAAATCTATAGTAATCATGAGTAAAACTAATAAGGTGCAGAAAAACAAATGCAGCAACAATGTGCTGCCCACACATGACCCACTGCTTGATAGATAACAATAGAAAGAAAAACTAGATCCCACCCAGATTGTATAACTGAATAGCATCTCACATGAGTCTGGATGTGAGACCATAAGATACTTTCTCAACCATAAAACTAATGAAGGCCTGGGGGGACTGCTTGTGTCCCGACTTATGCTAATCTGTTCTAAGGGTGGTGGGAGAAGTTGTTTGTCTTCTCACCATCCATGGAATAATACACTGAATATATTCTTTAATGATACAGATACATTGATGATGTGTTCTTTTTCTGGTTGTTTATTTGTAACATGCCAAAGCTCTATTTTTTGCTCAGGAAATATAGGTTTAGTCCCTAAATGTACCTTGGATACAAAAACGTTGGTAACAAATAAAGTATGTGTCACGACCCAGAGATGATGGGCCACGTGTCCCGCAAGTTTCTCCTTCTTTATCTTACAGGGACAATCTCCAGATTATTACTTTCTGTTATATTTCTCAGGTCCCAACATGCCTCAGGACCATTTTTCAGGAACTCCGGCAATCACCGGTTACAGGCTCTTACTCATTTAAAAAAAAATAATAACCATTTTTCTATCCCTTTATCTGGATATCCCAGAATACAAGAAATAGAAGCAGACACAGCTTTGCTTAACATGTCAGACTCAGACAGCTTATTCTTTCTTACACAGATATTTTACATTGCACCAAAATAATTCACCCACAACCCATGTATAAGGGATCTTCTTTCTTATTGTGACCTTCTCACCCCATTACTAGGCTATAAACCCCCTCCCTTGTCGCCAGATACACCAGAGGTTAAGGTTATCTTGGTTGGTCACTTCAGATTTTATGGGTGTAGTTCACACATGAGAGACTAGGGAGTAAATTAACATCTGGGTATTCCATGCCTGGACCAAATACAACAGAATCATATAGTATAAACCATTTCTTCCAGCTGTAAGCAACCATTGGTGCATATCAGTCCTGAAAACAAGTTTCATTTCAATTGTAATAGCCTTTGATATTAGCAATCCAGTGTGTTTGAATCACAAATAACAGGGTTGCTTGTGGGGTTCACTGGAGTCTCAAAGTCACAACAGCTGGTCCCTCTTTCAGATGCAATATCCAGGCTGTAATCCAGATGGATGACAGTATACTGCTAAACTCAACCTGGCCATATGTCCTTGGTTTGGGTGTGGTACAAGACCAGCAGCATCCATAATCCCCAGTAAAATAGTTTCCAAACTTCATTGGGGAAAATGTGGAAGATAATTCGACCCCCCCCCCCCCTACCGCCAAAACACACACACACACATGGGTCTTGATGGCTAGTATGGAGGGCAGATTTTTGCCATTCTTCTCTTCTACTGATTCTAGGGGAGTAAACAATTCTGGGAATGATCCCTGTGGATCCCCTGTGCTCACAATCCCCGGAGCCCAGGGCAGGTGCCTACTTCCTTTTTATGGAACTAGGAGCATAAATATACTCCTTTTTGGCAACAACAAACAATAATTCCAATAGGGACACTTCCTGCTGTATATGCTCTCTTAAACCCGGGCCTTGGTTGTAGCCTCCATCCCCCTGGGTTGAAACATGGGCTGGGCACTGTACTCCATTTTCCAACTTCCCATGGTATGGGCATGGGACGCCATTTGCTTGGGGACACAAGTGCTGTCCCAATTTAGATTATTGGCTTGGTGTCTGTCTGGCAGGATATCAGGGTTTATTCCCTCCCCTGCACTCTGGTATGTTGCTAGCTCCTTAACAGCTTTTATAAACTGGAGCTTCTTCAATGGGTCAACGGTTCATTTCAGCATTTCCCAAAGGCCAGTAAGTATATCTGCTCTAATCCAGACTGTCTACTTAGCCTGGGTTCTACCAACAATCCTCTGTGGGTGCCATCACCATCCCACCACCGATAACCAGCCCAGAAGCATAGTAATTCCAAGAAGAAATGTACAGGCTGGATCTGGAAGCCAGCACCCAATATGGTGGCCTTGTTGGGAGGCTCCAATCCTTGATGTTGTACCTGGCTCAGCATATCACGTCCCCCTTCCTCTGGAACCACTGCCTGGACATATCACTCACCTTCTGCTGAGTCACGGTTTCCACTGGCAGGACCATACTGTCTCTGTCTTCCCCCTGCCTTGTTGTTAGTAATGCTGCTCCAGCCATCTTGGTATGACTTGTCCCCTTGGGCTGGCTTAGTTCCAAGTTTATTCTCTGTGTTTGCCCCTTGATCCATGGCTGTAACCTAGACAGTAGTTATACATGAGAACCCCATGCTAGGTGTACAATCCATTCCAGGTGCACAGTCCATTTCCTCCTCCAAGGACTGGTGGGTATGGCTGTTCCCATCCAAGACTTTCCCTTGGGTCATCAGGCAGACAGATATCCTCCCATGCCAGAACCCTCCCATGCCCTCCACCTGGCCTGCTTTTACCATCTGAGTCTCAGACTCCACTGCTTTTGGGATGTATCCATTATGTATGGTACTATACTCATCTGTTCCAATCATAGCAAAAATGAACTAGGCCTCACCCATTTGCACATCCATATTGGCATAGTCCTGGTCAGAGTCCATAACATCCTCTCCACAGACCCCTTAAGCGTAATTACTCTTGTCCATACCTCCTGGTTGGTAAAGGTCAGGTAACCAGACCTCTTCATCCCTGTCTGGTCAACAGGATTACTCCCAATTTGTTCACAATAATATCCAATGTTGGAATGAACAAATATGATTTATGATCAGTCTCTCGCTATTCTACAAAATCGCAGGAAATTATCAGTTTGTGATTGGTCTCTCTTCTATTATTAGCATCCAAACTGCTAAAGAAAATAGAATATATTATCAATAGATTCATTGTTGAGAACAAGTCTTAATTGGGCTACTTTGGTTTAGGTGCTGGCCCGATTCGCATGCCTATTTTTTAAAATGAAATAGTAAAATTGCAATTACATAGATTCATGATATTGGCAAACAACTCAGCTATTATACACAAACTAAATTGGTTTATGTGATACCCTATTTATATATCTACACGTATACTGATAAAATTGAATTTTTTGCATCATCAATTACATTTTTACTTTTTTCAAATCACAATGGTATACTTACCTTTAAAAAAAGATGGTATCTTTTACAGTGTGCAAGGAACTGGCACATGTTAGATTGCTAGTACCAATAACCTGTTTGCATTATTAATTATATGTGTTATTGTTTGATATTATGATTATACATTTACTTTCAAAGACTTTGGGTGTCTTTTAGCATTTGCAAGCACTGGGCCACATATAATTTTGATTGCTATCATCAATAACCCTTTGGATTTTCCTTTAATCCATTATAATTGTTATTTTCTTCTCATATTGGATTTTTTCAATATCCCGTTATATTTGTGATCACCTCACGTTTTTTATATACTGTATATTGGCATGGGTTTATTGTTTGTCTCAATTGACACATTCACTCATTTTTTAAAACTGATAAAATGGCATTGTCTTTATTTATTTTGCATCACGCTTATATACTTACCTATCAAGACTTTAAGTATTCCTTAACATTTGCAAACACCTAGTTTATGTGTCATTTCGATTCACACACTTCCGTTTTACAATTCATAATATTCTACGGTCTGTATCATCATTTATTATATTTGTTAGTAAGTTACATCACGTGTGTATGTGTGTGTTTGCATCGATCAATTGTGTCAGACTCTCCGTGACCTCATGGACAGCCACACACCATGCTGATCCACTTGGTTTGCCAGTGGGTTGCCAGTTCCTTCTCCAGTGAGCCACTGCATACAGCTCCTGGTATTCCTAGGTGGTCTCCCATCCAAGTACTGACCAGACCAACCCTGCTTGGCTTAAGGGTAGTGTAACGTCTTGGTTTCCTGACTGGGATCAAACCCAGGTCACAGCGGTGAAAGCACCAAACCCTAACCACTACCCACAGGTGAACCCAACGTGTATATACTTACTTCCCAATTTCATAATTAACTCACATAGATTACTGTAATTCACTCCTGACTGGTGTTCCCTTTAGTAGTCATTTCTCATCTGCCGCCCCATTCTGTCAGTCCCTTCACTAGCTCCCCATGACTACTAGTATTAAGTTCAAAAGCCTGGCACTCATCTTTAAATCCTTCACAGCATTTCCTTCTACATATCCGATCAAGATCACCCCTAACCATGCCTTTTACTCTACCCATGACAAAAGTCTGACTTCACCAGTCATAACCACCTCCCAGACTTTTCTCATGCTGCCCCTACCTTGGCAATTCTCGTTCTGTCAGACTCTCCCCTACTCTTTATAGTTTCAAACTATAGCTTGAAACTATGAACTTCTCTGAACTTGTTCCCTAATGTTGGGGATTCAGACAAGACAGCAATTGTAAAAACAGTGAACCACCAACAAGTAACCACGTCCCTTCGTTTCTATAACCTTTGCCCACTTTGATTGTAAGCTCTAATGAGAGCGAGGCCCTCTAGTCCTGTACCACTAAACTTTTGTCTTGTTTGTCCTATATATTCACTAGTAACTTGCACGTCATAAATTACAGTATCATATTTTATGTTCAATTGTCTCTGCTCTGTCTCTCTCTGTTCTGTCTATCTCTATGCTGTCTCTCTCTGTGCGTCCTCTCTCTCTCTGTGCTCCCCCTGTTTCTCTCTGCACTGTCTCTCTCTCTGCGCTCTGTGTTCTCTCTGTCTCTCTCCCTCTCTCCCTCACTTTCTCTCCCTCCCTTCCTCTCCCCCTCCTTCTATCTCGCTCCTCCTCCCTCTCCTTTTATCTCTCTCTCCACTCTCTTTCTCTCTCTCCCTCCCTCTTCTTCCCTCTCTCTCTCTTTCCCTCTCTATCATCCCCTCCCTCTCTATCCCCCTCTGCCTCCTGTATTCCCCTCTCTCTCTCTATCTGCCTCCTCTCTCCCCCTCCCTTCCTCTTTTTCTCCCCTCCATTTCTCTCTCCCTTATTCTCTCTCTCTCACCCTCTCTCATTCCTTCTCTCACTCCCCATACCTCTCCCCTCCTTCTCTCTCTCTGCCTGCTCTCTACCACTCCCTCTCTCCTCCCTCTCTCCCATCCCTCCCTCCCTCTCTCCCCTCCCTCTTTCTCCCCCCTCTCTCCTCTCCATCTCTCTCTCTGCCCTCTTCCCTCATTACCCCTCTCTCTTTCCCTCTCTCTCTCTCACCATCCTTCTCTCTCTCCCCCTCCTTCTCTCTCTCTATTACCTCTCACCCCCTCCCCCTCCCTCCTCTCTTTCCCCTCCAACTCTCTCCCCTCCCTCTCTCTCCCTCCTTCTCTCTCTCCCCTTCTCTCTTTCCCTTTGTCTCTCCTCACCCCTCAATCTCTCTCCCTCCTTCTCTCCTGCTCCCTCTCCTTTTATCTCTCTCCTGCCTCTCTTTCACACTCTCCCTCCCTCTTCCCATCCTTCAATCTCTCTCTTTCCCTCTCTCTCATCCCCTCCCTCTCTAACCCCCTCTGCCTCCTCGATTCCCCTCCCTTTCTCTCTCTCTCTCTGTCTATCTGCCTCATCTCTCCACCTCCCTCTCCCACCTCCAATCCTCTCTCTCTCTCCCCTCTGTTTCTCTCTCCTTCCATCTCTCTCTCTCTTTCCTTCTCTCTCCCCCTCCTTCTCTCTCTCTGCCTCCTCTTTACCACTCCCTCTCTCCACCCTCTCTCCCATCCCTCCCTCCCTCTCTCCCCTCCCTCTCTCTCCTCCATCTCTATCTCTGCCTCCTACTCTCTCTCCCCCCTCTCTCTTTCCCACTCTCTCTCCCCATCCTCTCTCTCCCTCTCTCTGTTTCCCTCGGTCTCTCCTCATCCCTCTGTCTCTCTCCCTCCTTCTATCTCTCTCCATTGTATCCATTGTATCCCTTATATGATTTTATGATGGTGATTTCCTAGACATATTAAATAAGCAGCAGTCAGAGACATGGTCACCTTACTGTTCATATCACTGTTTATCTTATCTCTGTACCTGATGACATGCCTCCCCAAGGGCACACTTATTATGTAGCACTTTGTGAAACCATAGCTATGAAGGAAAACAGAGGATTTACACAAGTGTTTTCATTAAATAAAATCCCATTCTATGACAACAGGAAAAATGTTGGTGGACAGTTGTGGGCTCAATAACCAAACTGTTTGACTGACTGCATGGAGCAAAAATCTTCACCAAGCTGGATCTGAGAAGAACCATAAAACCATATTCACATACCTAATAAATTAACATTATTCATCACATCCAATATTTGTATGTCTTAAGACTATGGGCCCTATTTAAGTGTCCAAATTGCAATTATATGAGCCCGTAATGGAGCCCGTAAATATTACTGATATTCAATTGAATATTTTTAGCTACTTGCATTCAATTTGTGAGTTACAGGCTCAAAATCCGTGGGTTGTCAAAACCGTAACCTTTGATGTCTAATGCTCGCAAATGTTACCAGCGCTAAAGACACAAAATCCATATTCAATTACAACAATTCCTCAAGCCTGCAATTGCCTTCAAACCCATAGATGCAAATGTATCAAAAAATTATACGAGTACTAGACATGACCGGCAAGTGATTTAAACACCTGTTCGTAACATTGCAAAAGAAAATAAAAACACACTACTGTACATTAAAATACTGGAAAAGCAATGAATAGAATTAATTGCAGAACAGTCTCAAGCTTGCAAATCTACAGTAAAATATATATATTTTTAAGTTTTATTTCTGTGTTATATCGATCCCTGGAATCAAGGAGTTAAGACATATCATGGACCCGCATGGACTAGAACAGTTGCTTTAATCATTTTTATTGATTTCTACTTATCTGGATTGCAAGTCCAATCACAAATTGTACTTTTAAACACTATTTAATTGTAGATTAAACTCCATGTTTTACTGACGTCATGTTGACGGCCTCATTTACTATTGGCTCTGTCTAAAAAGTAACTTAGGGGGCTTGCTTAATTGATCATGGTCATGCCCTGAAATGCTATCTACGGGTTTATGATTTCCGTGTGGAGGCTGTGAGCCTATAATTGCAAATTAGTGATAA
This sequence comes from Discoglossus pictus, assembly GCA_027410445.1. Lineage (NCBI taxonomy): Eukaryota > Metazoa > Chordata > Amphibia > Anura > Alytidae > Discoglossus > Discoglossus pictus. The sequence continues at coordinate 64,384,843 of CM050174.1, forward strand.
TTGACCCGCAGCCAAAAGTCCAGTTTAGAGGTAATTATGTGCCTGCAATAGGGCCCAAAGCCTGTAAGAACCATCTACATTTGCTTCTTTATTTAAGCTCACCTCTATCCAAACCATATGGAAAATACATTTAAGTTGTTTCCTTTGAAGAAGCTGTTGTCTAAACCCAATGACCTAAAATAGCTTTGTTAAAACTACTGTAAAATAATTTGCAGAAATTATTTCAAATGCTTTTTGAACCATAACTTGTGCATTATCTTGTTCAAAAAGTGTCCATAATGTAAATGTATCTATTAATGTAAGCAGACTGTCTGTGTGCATTATTTTCTAAAATATTTAGATAACTGGATATGGCTACAGACAAATTAAATAATTCCATACTTTGGGAAATCAATCCAAACTGTTCCCTCGAAGAAGACTCTGATGCTGGGAAAGATTGAAGGCATGCAATGAAGAGGACAGAAGAAGCAGAGATGGATAGATAATGTAATTGAAGTAATGAACATGAGCTTGATGGAGCTCTGAGGGACAGTGGCTGACAGATGTGCTGAGGTCCATAGAGTCATGGAGAGTTGGAAGCCATTGAATGACTAAACAACCACAGACAATGATATAAATCTGCAGATCTTGTTTGACAATGGAAGCATGTATCACCAATATTGGGGGTAAACTTGTTCAGCATTTCAGTTATATATGAATTATTGTATTTTAACTCCTTTACATATTTATGCCGAGATGTCGTTTTTGGACAGCGCCCATCCTTATCCTATCTTTATCCCATCTTTATATTTATTACATTACTAACGACTTGCCCCACAAAAATGACGGCAATTCAATTTGAAGCCTGGCAATGCTGTTTGTCACACAATGAGAGGCCTATCACACCTGAAACAAGAACTCATTAGTAGAAAATTGGTTGCTGATGGGTGATACAATCTGCTTTCTTCAGTCGGGCTTAAAAGGCTGTTATGGCCAAACCTACCCAGCAGATGTTTCAGGTTCTTTTTATCCCTTCACCAAGGCAGCAGATGTCCCTGAAATTATCTTCCTTGGATGCAGCATTTAAAAATATGAACACACAGGATCAGCATACAGGATACTTCATCTGGACAAGTGGAGCTGAAACTTTTATTGTGGTGGAAACTTCATAACAGATACATCTTTTGTATGTATAAACCACCAGATCAAAATGTAATTAATAACTGACCGCCTCTCAACATGACAGTTACAGATAACATCTTCACGTGCTAAATCAGTTAACTCTTCACAAACAGAACATGCAACATACAGAATCTAACATAATGAGTCAAACACACACAGAGAAGCAACATAACATAAATAGGGTAATCAATATAGCATATTAAATAGCTATAACAACTACTGAACCCAAAGGGTGGTCAGGTGGATGATGACACTGTGTCTCTGTGGTTTTTTGGGAGTCTACCTCAACACCATACGGGAACTGCAGATGACAACACCCTGTAAGAGATTAAATGTTACCTTGTAACACAAATGAGGTTGACAAAAGCCCGTTCAGTTCAACCATTTTAGATCATCTATATTTTATGAAAATTATTCCAGAATAAGATAAACAAAAAACATTCAGAGTAGAAAATGTCCTTATTGACCCAAAAATTGGATCAATAATCTGCCTATTTTGTATTAATCTCCATTCACCTATATCAATATATTTGTAATTCTTGTTTGAGCAAATCAAAAACATCAATAAAGAATAGCGAAGCAGAGAAATGTCCTATGTAACATATACTTTTGATATTTACAAAAGAAAGATCACATATGTTGTCACTGAAAGAGCACAAAGTATGTTCCTGTGGTAATTCCATTTATAATCTGTCAAAATGTTCTTTACAAAATATTAATTTAATCTTCAATAAATGTGTTAATATTCTGACAACTGTATTTTTAAAGAGTAGATGTGTCAAAGTGGGAGAACTTTTGTAAAGGCTTTTCTTTGGCTTCAGTATTTTTAATAATGCTCTCATAATATTATAAAGACGTGAAAGTACGTAGCTGGAAGCAGAGAAATATTAAACATAGTCAGACTTGGCCATCTATTTTTCCCTTTCTATAGATAAATAGGATTTTATTGTGTATAGGAATAGGATATGCCCTATCTACCTAAAAATCCTTAATTAATTATCTGTATATATCTATGCATATCCCAAACATATTTGAATCATTTTACTATTTTTTTTGAGATTTTTATTACAAATAGAGGACAGAAATGGGATCAGTTGTGCACTTATTGGCTTAACATTGTGAACACTAGAAATTATATATAATAAAATGTTCCCCTTATTTGTAACAAATTAACAAAAAAATGAAGAATTTGAATCGCAGAAAACTATGGTACAGTTAAAATAAATGTTAAAAAAGAAAAACCTGTGGGGCGTGGCTAGCAGCTGAAGAAGCCAGACGTGTTGAGCTGGAGCTCCGCGCAAACAAGGCCATTAAAGTGCTTAATATCATAAGAATTGGCCAATTTAAAAAAAAGTAACACCCAGCATAGGTTCCCCCGCCTCAGTGAGTTTAGCGGGGTGTTTATGTGCGCCAATAGGGGAAGTTACCCCACTTATTAGGTGCCTTCTAGATCGGGGCCTGCATCAGAGGGACGTGCCCAACCAGCCTCATCCGGATTTTCAGCCCTCCGGATTTCCCCCTCGACTTACCCCGCCGACGGAAGACCGGAGCACTCGGGAGGCCAGAAGTAGCAGGAGAGACTGTGCAGGCGTGCAGGAGGAGGCTGGAGAGGTGAGAGAGGCCACGTTATACCAGAGGAGCGGAGAATAGGCTGCCGAGGGATAGGCCCAGATAGGAGCACACGGGAAGAGGCCGCACACGGGCTGCAAGAGGGGGAGAACAACCCTGCCAACCCTGAAGTGACCCACGTGGGGCAGCAAGCAACCGGGGGCACCCCACAGGGGAAAAGGGGAAATAAATCCCTCCCAAGAACCCCTGGCCAATCTGGCACATCCCCCTAGAAGTCTGGAGGAAGAGTCTGGGGTGCAGATCAGCCAAAGGCACTTCACTGCAGGTACAGGGGAGAAGTAAAAGATTCCCTAGGGGGAGAAGACGGTCCAAGGATAGGAAAGGGGGTAACCCGGGGGGCCATAACAACATTGCCCCAGAGCAAGCAACCCGGGGCCCCTCTCCCACATAACATCACTTAAGCTCTCCCAGTACCTTGGGTTTATATAAACCAGACTAAAGGGACACAGAAACCTAGAGTACACCTCAAGCTACACTGGACTTGAGTGACAAAGAGAGCAGATCTTTTGGCGTCATATTTATATTTCAAAGTGCTGCAAACTTGACTTTATTATTACTGATATATCTGGGGTACCTAAAGTTGAGCCCAGAGTCTCACTACAAAGTATTATTTAACTTTCATCAGCCGCACCATGAGGATATACATTTTCACTCAAAACATTGCATAAGCAGTCTTAATGGACAGTACTCTACTCCCACCCGGTGGCTGCCTCAGATCACTACAGACTTAATTAAATCAAATAATAATTCAAGAGAATGAAGCAAAAAAGGGGGGGGGGGAGGAAAGCGCACACCGAATCCTAGAGCAGATCAATAAATTTATTTAAAAAATAATTGTTTGCATAACTAATGGACACTCACATGTAGGACCCTCTAAATAGAGGTATCAGAAATCACTCATAAAGTAGTTCTTGGTCTTCCACAAATGTGGGCAATGTGGTAGTCACCAGGCTTTAGATCTCTATAGATGTGGTCAGTGGGGTAGTCACCAAGCTTGGGATCTCTATAGAAAATCAACTCTGATATAGTTAACTAAGGGGTGCTAGGCCCAAAGAAAGTATCAGAGTATATGGCCAAAAACTCTGTTGATAAATGGACGGAAAATCAAAAGAGCGAGGAGGCCAAAAAGTCCAGATGGAATCAAGTCAAAGAATTGGCATAGTGGGCAACCCAAAAGGTGACCATTAGTCCAAAATGAGTGTCCATGTATCAATGGATAGATACTCCAAAAAAGATAAAAGATAGATAAGCAAATAAATGCTCCTCAGAGGCAAAAAATGCAGACAATGCAAAAATGCAAAGATAAAACTGGGAGTGCAAAAAATAATAATACTAATAAAAAAGCAAAATTAAAAATAAAAACACACAGAATAAAGATAAAAAATATACAGGCGCGTTTCGCTCATCTACTGAGCTTTGTCAATGGTGATAAAAATCAATCATATCAGAAATATAGATATAAATGTACAGATTGAAGTTTCAAAGGTTACTTACCTCCACTTCTCCTAATAAAGGTGATCTGTGGCTCCATTGGCTGATTTGGCGCCTTCCCCGTGTTCCCTGAGTGCGTGGTGACGTCACCACGCTATATCCCAGAGTCCATAGCGTCCTGTGTCATGCGTGGGGACGTCACCACGCCTCCACAGCCTCCCCACAGGAAGCTTCTCCGTAGGTGGAACACATATGCGTTCCAACGGGTATAACAATGGCTTAGATGAAAAGAGAGACACGGGGAGACTCACAGCACCAAAGTAAGGGGCCTACAGATAGAGCAACAATCAATAAACCATAAAAATACTAAAAAAAAACAGTGAACCACGGGGTACACTCCTGTAAATACAGAGGTCCCTATACCAATCAATAAATAATTATATATATATATAGTAAGAAGTACTAAATAAAATACATAAAGTACAAGTAGTACTAGTAAAGGGATGTACTATACACACTAGATATAGACATGAGAATACATAAATAAATAAATAAATAAATAAATAAATAATTATGATATAGATATAGTGTAGTAAAAAACCTACATCATACATACTGGTGTATACATATATATACCCCAAATATACACACCTGTTCTACACATAAGAACTGTTAAATCCTAAAAACAGAAGAAATAAAACAGTAAAATAGTGCGAAAAGGCAGAAAGAAAAAAAAAAAAAAAATAAGAAGAAGAAGAAGAAGTATACTAATGACCCCTGAAAGGAAAAAGAAAAACATAAACATAAACATAAACATAAGAAAGCCCCGATACTATAGCCACGGATAAATGAGAATACCCTAAAGTGTTAATCTAGAAAGCTATAGACGGGGCTAAAAAAAGTACCAAAATTCCTCTATTTCAGAGTTCATCCACATCCTTTAGAACCATATAAAGTATATATATATATATAAAAGTCAGCATAACATACATGCATATATATACACACACATACATATACATAAATATACATACATATATGTATAGAGACATATTTATAAAAACATACCCCCACATATATACATACATCTGTACGTGTGCGTAAACATATAGAAACACATATACAGGGGGCACGCCTACTAACATGGAAGTAGAGGCGGGAAAACAAGGGATAAAAGACAAAATTCCCCAAGGGGACAATTAAAATGACAAGAAGCAAGTGAGAACAAATAAAAATAAAAATGGATAAAGAAGGGGGGAAAAGAACCACATCAAAAACTGAAGATAAAAAGATAAAAAGGACCAAGTAATCACTTATCTAAAAAAGCCGCTAAATCTATGTCCCGGTTTAGACCATTAGGTTCCAGGGTGTTAAGTTGGTGTATCCAAAAGGTTTCTCTTTGTCTTAAAAGTAATGTACGATTCCCTCTTCTTTTATCTCGAGGTATATGATCAACAGCCTGTATAATAATTCCTTCGGTACTTTTTCCATGTTTCTGTATAATGTGTGAAGAGAAGCCATTGGTTAGGACTCCTCTTTCCACATTATACAGATGTTCATAGAAACGTCTCTTGAGAGGTCTTGTGGTTCGGCCAGTGCATTGTTTACCACAAGAACATGTAATCACATATACTACATACTCACTTTTACAAATTAAAAAGTGTTTGATTTTGAACTCTAAACCCAACGGGTGTGATACCACTGTGTCTTTATTAAGTGGTTTCAAAAATGTACATGTTTTACAGTTCTTGGTGTAACACTTAAAACATCCTTTCAAAGGTTGTAACCAATTGGATTCCCTAGAGCCTGTCGAGCTTTTTAGCGCACTTGGAGCCAAAATTTGTTTAAGGTTTCGATTTTTCTTAAAGGTAATAACCGGTTTAGTAGGAAGAGTCTTTCTTAAGATATTATCCGCTTGTAGGATATGCCAGTGTTTCTTAAAAATTCTGGCTACTTCCCCATGAGCTTGATTGTATTTAGTGAGGAATCTACATGTATCTTGAGATAGTTTGTCCGTATTTCTTATCTTATTAGTCTTAAAAAGATCCTCCCTATTAAGGTCCCTAGCTCTAGTATAGGCCTCCCTAATGGTATGACCTCTATATCCCCTTGCTCTAAATCTATTTGACATGGAGGCACTCTCCTTATCAAAATCTGAAAGGTTAGAGCAATTACGTCTTACTCTCTGGAACTGACCATACGGGATATTGTGGATCCATTTCCTCTTATGGCCGCTAGTAGCATGGAGGTAAGCATTGCTATCCGTTGGTTTGGTATATAGACGTGATGATATCCCATCAGCACCACCTATCAGTACAACGTCCAGGAAGGGGAGACTGTCTGGATCTGTATTCATTGTGAACTTAAGATTCATACTATTACAATTGATATATTGAAGGAATCTTTCTTTATCGTTTATATCATTTTTATCTTGAGATTTCCAGATGACAATAATGTCATCTATAAATCGATGCCAACTAATTATGTTATTTTTAAAAGGGTGATCATTCCAGATATATCGGTCCTCCCAGAGGCCCATATATAGATTTGCAAAGCTTGGAGCGAACCGTGTCCCCATTGCTGTCCCTGTGCATTGTAGGTAATAGGTATTTTCAAAAATAAAATAGTTTTTACTGAGAATAAAATTAATAGCCTCAGTGATAAAGACTTGTTGACCCCTTTCAATATTGTTGTATAAAGCAAAGAATTCCTTTACTGCCCCAATGCCAAGGTCTTGTGGTATAGCTGTGTACAAGGCAGAAACATCTAGAGAGATCCAGACATAGTCCTCACTCCAATGTTGTTCAGACATTATTTCTAAAATGTGGGGAGTGTCTTTAATGTACGAACGTAGATTTCCTACCATGGGTTTTAAGAAATAGTCAACGTACTCTGATAGTCTCTCACTCAGGGAGTTAATTCCTGATACTATCGGTCTACCAGGGGGATTCACCTCATCTTTATGTATTTTTGGTAGATGGTAAAATACCGCTGTAACGGAACCCATCACTGTTTTACCCTGTTTTATGGTTATTTAATTCTTGGTTAAAATATGATCCTACTGTTATATTATATGTATGTTGGTTTATGCTCTGCAGAATATTAGCCAGACTATTGCAGACCTAGGCTAATAGATAATCCTATTACAGAGACTTCAGAGATAAGGGAGTCGATTGCATAAAGTGTTTTCATTCTCAGATAAGAACAAAGAAGGCTGATTTAATCAATGTCTGATTATATCAAGTTGCCAGGGAGGTGTGACTCACCTATTGTCCCTCTATGTGTATTGTGTGGCCAACTATGGGGGGGGTGGATTGCCTGTGGGAAGAGATGTGTATAAATATTTCTGCAGAACAAAATAAAGTCAGTATTCATTTGACTCCCAAATTGTGTGTCGTCCAGTATGGGAGGTCGGGAATGGTGAAACTGTAGGGCCTCTTGGGTATTTTACCGTATACCAGCGGAGATATTGGACTGCGTGTTCCAGCTCCGTTACATTTGGTGGCAAGTGGCGGAATTGTTCCCACGGTCAGAAGGACAGCTACAGGAGACACCATTCCGTGGAGTACAAATTGAGGGCAACGCTAATATCCGTACAGCGCCCCTGGCTACAGCAGGATGTAACCGGCTAGTTTTCGGACAGCGTTCCATCATGAGGAGGAGGAGGAGGCGGCCGCGGACTACAGGGATGCAGACATAAAGGAACTCATGGTTACAGTACCTCTTATTGCCCCACAGACTGAGTTTGGAAGAGAACTCCAAAGCAGACTGGCCTTTTTCCCAGGTACGCTTCCCATAAAAACCTTGTAATGGTTAATGACAGATGTCCACAAATACATAATGGAAAAGCAGCGGGCACGGGAGTGGTCCACCTTGGGAGCTGCTAACCCACCTCCCACCATTAACCCCCCCCCAGCACTGCGTCCGGGTGGTGGGAACTGCCAAACCCCTCCACGGTACATCAGGTGCCACACGTGTAACCAGCAGGGCCACATGCAGAGAGACTGTCCCAGAAACAGAAACCGCTCCACGTGGAATACTCCAACTAATTCTCCTCCCCAGCGACAGTGTGTTCCCCAGGGAGCTGAAGGTGTCGTCCTTCCTCCCCAGCGGCAGTGTGTACCCCAGGGAGCTGAAGGTGTCGTCCTTCCTCCCCAGCGGCAGTGTGTACCCCAGGGAGCTGAAGGTGTCGTCCTTCCTCCCCAGCGGCAGTGTGTACCCCAGGGGGCCGAAGGTGTCGTCCTTCCCCCCCAGTGGCAGTGTGTACCCCAGGGGGCCGAAGGTGTCGTCCTTCCCCCCCCCACGGCAGTGTGTACCCCAGGGAGCAGAAGGGGCCGTCCTTCCTCCCCAGCGGCAGTGTGTACCCCAGGGAGCTGAAGGTGTGGTCCTTCCTCCCCAGCGACAGTGTGTATCCCAGGGAGCAGAAGGGGCCGTCCTTCCTCCCCAGCGGCAGTGTGTACCCCAGGGGGGCGAAGGGGTCGTCCCTCCCCCCTTAGCGGCAGTGTGAACCCCAGGAAGCTGAAGATGTTGCCCTCTTTTCCCCCCAGCGACAGCTTACCCTAACAAGGGGAGACACCAATCTCCCAGACGGCGCAGATGGGACCAGGGTCTCTGTGCCTGACCTACCAGGATGATGGACAGCCTGTCCAGATCCCAAACTACTCTCACTGGGACAACCAGAGGAGGGGGTAAGTACAAATTCCCCTCCCCAGCTAACTCCTAATGTGGCCCCAGGGTTAACAGAGGAAATGTTAACCCCCACTGACCCCCACCTTTCCCTGGCTACTGAGCCGGAATACGTCCCAAGTACCCCAGCAGAAGAGCTGACAGTGGGGCAGAGTGCAGTCGGCCTCTGCCCTCCCTTTGTCTCTTGTACAGAGCAGGATGTCCTGCAGGTTATACCAGCAGAAGAGCTGGCATCAGGGCAGAGTGCCGCTGGCCTCTGCCCCTCAAGTCCCCTCAGCGTGTTGCCCCATCACCACAGCGAAATATCCAGGTGCCTGGTTAGACTTCCCCCCAAAGGGGAGAATTGTGACGAAGTGCCCTTCGCCACTTTGTCTTGGAGAGGACTGTTTGCCAGCCTCCTGCCCTGCGACTATGGCCCTGGGACATATTGCCCTTTAAACACAGTATTCGGCCATACCAGAGTGTATGTCACTCATTCTGGCCCTTTACATACAGGGGGTCATTCGGTACTTGCCCTGTGGGAGCGGTGATACCCCAGATAACTATGCCATGGAGCCCATTCATATGATGAAAGACTATGGGAAAGACTTTAGTTACATGGCAATTGAACTGTGTGAATAGGATCTGAGCGCTATTCGGTAGTTTTGTGCGCTCAGATCCCAGCTATCTGGGGATAGGTGAAATGTGAGTCAATGTGAATTGCAGTAATGCTGATGGGTTGTCAAACTAGAGAATTGACCAACAAATACTTTTGTCCGGACATCCCCAGGCCGATCCGTTGGGATCAGACCGTGTATGCCGGCTTATGGTCACAGTGGAGGTGTGTAACGGAACCCATCACTGTTTTACCCTGTTTTATGGTTATTTAATTCTTGGTTAAAATATGATCCTACTGTTATATTATGCTCTGCAGAATATTAGCCAGACTATTGAAGACCTAGGCTAATAGATAATCCTATTACAGAGACTTCAGAGATAAGGGAGTCGATTGTATAAAGTGTTTTCATTCTCAGATAAGAACAAAGAAGGCTGATTTAATCAATGTCTGATTATATCAAGTTGCCAGGGAGGTGTGACTCACCTATTGTCCCTCTACGTGTATTGTGTGGCCAACTATGGGGGATGTGGATTGCCTGTGGGAAGAGATGTGTATAAATATTTCTGCAGAACAAAATAAAGTCAGTATTCATTTGACTCCCAAATTGTGTGTCGTCCAATATGGGAGGTCGGGAATGGTGAAACTGTAGTGCCTCTTGGGTATTTTACCGTATACCAGCGGAGATATTGGACTGCATGTTCCAGCTCCGTTATAACCGCTACTTTCGGTGATTCTATATTTAAATATTCAAATTCTTTGTTATTAAGGATGCCGTCATTCTTAGCTTCATTAATCAATGATCTATACATTATCACAAAACGATTTGTAGGATCTTGTTCCAGAATAGTATAAGTGTCTCTATCCTGCAGAAGTCTAAGTGCCTCCTTGACATAGGTATCCCTATCCTGAATGACTATAGCACCCCCTTTGTCCGCCTCTCTGATCACTATACTAGTATCTCCCTGCAGGGTTTTGAGCGCTCTTTTCTCTTCTATATTGAGATTAGTTCATTTTTTGATATGTTGTTTAGTACACATTTTATTAAGGTCCTCCAAGATCACGGATTTAAAAAACGGGATATACATCCCCTGTGACTGGAGGGGATAGAACACCGATCTAGGTTTTAACGTAGTATGTTTAATTATAGTATTGTCTGACTCTCTATATAGTTCCTCCATAGTATCTATTGTGGATCTATTGATTTCTTCCAACAGGAGATCATCTTTTATACCGTTTTCACCTTGTAGTTCCCACATGACCTGAAGTAATTCCAGGTCAGTGTCCTCCCACCCAGTACCAATGGGGACCACCTCCTCTTTTTGTTTCCCTTCTAGTATGGCAAAATGGCGTTTAAGCGTGAGGTTTCTAACAAAAAGATTAACATCTACAAATAATTCAAAATTATTGGGTTCCGCTTGTGGGGCAAAGGAAAGACCCTTTTGTAGAATTCCCAATTCGTATGAACTGAACTTCTTATTGGATAGATTAAATATTTTGAGGGAGTTTAGAGGATCCCTCTTAATCTTTTTGGATCTAACTCTTTTTCCCCCTCTACATCCTCTTCTCTGGTTCTTACCTGGCCTCTGGGTCCCATCTTGTTCTCTATATAGGGTACTGATCTCTTTTTGACGAACGAATTGTTCATCTGGAGGTTGTGGTCCCTGACTAAAAAATTATTTTTCATTTCATTCTGACCATCAGGCCATGTCTGATGTTCTTGATTATTACGATTTCCTATTCTGTAAGGTTCTTTACGTATTGCCCCTTCTCTTGCCATCTGTTTTGTTCTCAAATTTTGTTGTATGCTAGTCGGGTCCAGAGAGTGACCATTTGGTCCTATTTTCTGAATATCGATTTTATCCCTATCCGAAATATTGAACCTTCTTGCTTTCCTGGCAGGTCTAAAGGGAACATGATTGTAAGGTCTAAAAGTACCTTGAAAATAATTGGAAGTATGCAAAATTCTTGAGATTGGTGTTAAAATGAGGATTATCTCTTCCTTGGGGGATCCGATAATTAAAAGTAGTTTGCGACTTGATTTCATAGTCCCTCTTATCTCGTAAATGTTTTCCTTTTTTCCTCTTTTGAACCTCTATTTCCAGTTGATTAACCCGTGTTTTAATATCTGTATCTATTTTTTGATATTAATAATAATAAATCAAACCTGCCATTATCAAGATCTTCAAGGGGCTAAGGTTCTACACACCTGGCCTTATATCCTTTCAACCGGATCATCCCTATCTTAGGGATAGACCTTAGCACTAACGACAGATACAACCGCATACCACGAAATTGCATTGGAGATGACGTATTAGATATATCTGTGAAGATCTAAGTCAACATTTGGCCCGATAAATATTGGGCCTGGACTCTTGAGGATGTTAGCACAAAATTTTTGGGCGGTAACCCTGCCCGTTAAAGTAAAGATGTGGTGAATGTAAGGCCAACACCCCTATAAATGGGCCATTACCCCTCCTAAGCCTCAAAGCGCATTCAGGAGACCCTTGCTGCAGCATTGCTACTCAGTGGGCCGGGACTCATCCTGGGCCGGGACCCACCCCTCATCAGCACAGATCAGTTCAAACGGGGAGATCAAGTCTAGAGTTGGTCCAGACTTACCCCAATTTACGACAAGTGGAGAAAAGATCATGATGGTGAGAACCAAAAAGGGCGAGGGGTCCCGACAGATAACTGAGCACTTTCCCTCCACCACAGCTAGACGGTCCCCCCACACAGAGTCAATCTCGGGGGCTTCGGACGTGTCGGATGCTGAGAGCTCCCAGAAAGGGAATATGATGGATGCAAACATATCCAAGGACTCTAAAGCTTGGTTTGAGAATATGCTAAAATCACAACTTGCATTAGCAGTTAAGGATCTGAAACACGAAATCCAGGAACTGGGCCAACGAACAACTGCTCTGGAATCCTCATTGGATCATGTCATAGAGACCCAAGGACAAGATCGTGTTGACATTGACACAAACGCAATGAAAATTTGCTCTCTTGAACTCAAGCTGGAAGACCTTGAAAATAGATCAAGGAGGTACAATGTCAGATTCAGAGGCGTCCCAAACTCAATTACTGACCTGGCGCCTTACCTCTCGGATCTAGTGAAGTCAATCCTTCCAGACTCCCAGGAGGGAGAAATTGGCATCGAAAGAGCACATAGAGCACTAGGGGCATCCCCGAACCCCAACATATCTAAAGACATCATAGCCCGCTTCCTGAGGCAACACACAAGGGACCAAATTCACTATCACGCAAGAGGTCTAGATGAAATCAAAGGTCCAGACGGCGCCACCATCCAGGTTTATGCAGATCTCTCGCCATCTACCCTAGCGAGACGCAGGGAAATGAGACCGGAGTAGGATGTACTTATCCAGCATAAAATTCCTTACCGATGGGGTTTCTTCCTTCCAACATCCAGTTTACAGTAGATGGAAACAGATTTGTGGCTCAAGATGTGGAGGAATGCCAGACAATTCTCTCTTCCCTGAACTTAATGAAAGATGGTAAAAACCCCCGCTCGCATGGCCAAGAATCAGGAGACAAACGAGATAGACCCGTTAGACAATGGACTGTAGTCCCTGCTCCAAAGAGACAAAAAGCCGCAAGAAACTCTCAGCCACAGGCGGCGGGAGAAGGGGGCCCAAGTCAAACTTTGTAAATGACAGACCAGCAGCCCCTGACTCAGGCCCGGGATGCTCAGGGTTATAATAACCGGGAAGACCCCCCCCAGAGAAGGGACGAAGAGATCTCCAAATGAGGCTTTGCTTCACACAGAAGCTTAATTGACACTATAAGCTGTTTGGGGTATGATATAGCAGTGGGGTTTACCTAGATTTTCTATATTTACTGAAGGGAATCTTTTGTTTAGTACTAAGCAAGGGGTGATAGGCCCATGGGGTAAGGCAGAAAGTTAACCTTTTTATTGAATAAGGTTTAAATTTAGTAATTAAATACTAATACACCTCCACGCCAGGGCATTATGCAGGAGGACTGGATCCTCATGCCCTCCAGACGCACTAAAGCGCAAGGAAATAGTAATAGGGTAGGTGAGAAAGTTCAAAATGTTATGTTATTGTTGACACATGTATTTCTGTACTTCTTTTTTTTTAAATGTATTTTATATGTGAATTGTCTATCTCTAATCCACTTAGCACGCTCAGGGTCTCTCCATGATGCAGTTGCACCTCGTCTCCTGGTCACCCTAGGGTGTCTCCCGTCTCCGGTCCTTCGGCCTTCGGGTAAAAACTCCATCCAGGGCAGGAAAATTGTAAGTGTCAAACTACACACAGCATCCACAAACAAACAAGGATGAATGGCTAGGCCCAAATTTAAGATCCTGTCCCACAATGTGAAGGGATTTAACTCCCCCCATAAGCGGCGCAAAGACTTTCTTACATACAGGGAGCATCGCCCCTCAGTAATCTTCCTACAGGAGACGCACTTCATACGTAGCAAACCCCCTAATTACCTCCAAAAACAATACCCAAACTTCTACACAGCGGGTATGATGGCGAAGAGGAAGGGGGTAGCAATTCTCCTGCATCGGGACTTTCCGTTTGTACTCCAGGGTAAAAAATCAGATCCTGAGGGTCACTACTTGATTCTGACAGGGAAAATATTCGACACAACAGTGTCTTTAGTCGGGGCATATGCCCCAACTACGAATCCCCACAATACGGTCCGGAAACTTCTTACGGTACTAGAGAAAGGAGACTATGGCAAAATTATTTTGGGGGGGGGACCTAAATTTAGCGTTTGATCCCAAACTGGATAGGTCCAAAGGGAGAGCGGTGCCCCAATTTCCCAATAAACTAAAACAACTTAAAACCCAACTCGCCAACCTGAACTTGGTAGATTCTTGGAGGGACCTCCACCCTAAAGACAGGGAGTACTCTTTCTATTCAGCCCCTCATGACTCATATTCGAGAATTGACTATATCATCATAAACTCTACACTTCTGGATCAGGCAAAGGAAGCATAGATTATTCCATATACCTGGTCAGATCACTCAATTATTAAAATGACCCTAGATCTAGGCACAGTAAACACCCTTCCCCCCCGACCTGGCGCATCAACGAGATGCTACTAACATCTCCTCAATCCAAAGACAAGATTCAGCAAGAGCTAGAGATGTATTTTAGGGAGAACACTAAGGAGGATGTAGGAATAAAAGCATATATCAGAGGGGTCTGCATGAAATTAACCGCTGAACATAAAAAACACAGTAGAGCCCGAGAAGATGCATTGAATAAAGAGTTGATAAGATTGGAAAGGGCAAAACAACAAGATAACTTGGCAGGGGATAGGTCCCAGATTGAGAAAACCAGGGGGGAAAACTTGACATGATTCTGTCTGAAAGAACGGAGAGAGCTCTTAGAATCACACATCACAAATTTTACAGCAAAGCAAACAAACCTGACACATTTCTCGCCAAAAAATTAAAATCAAAGCAAAATCAATCTAGAATTTGCCAAATTAAATCGCCCCAAGGGCTTGTGACCTCCAACCCCTCCAAAATTCAGGACATTTTTCAGGCTTACTATAGTAAGCTATATAAGTCTTGAACTCCCTAGACCAGTGGGAAGCACAATCATTCTTAGCCTCTCTGGATTTGCCTAAACTAACAGAGGAGAATGTTACCTCACTGAATAAAACAATTTCCCTGGAAGAAGTTAATAAGGTCATATTAGAATCTAAATTAGGCAAAGCCCCAGGCCCAGATGGCTTTACGAATGCGTACTACAAAAATTTTGTAGGCACACTGGCCCCGTACCTGACCACGCTGTATAATGCAATCCTGGAGGGCCTACCAATCCCCCCAGAACTCAATAAAGCTGATCTGGTCTTGTTCCCCAAGGAGGGGAGGGACCCATTAGAAGCCAAGAACTACCGACCAATATCACTTCTTAATAGCGATATCAAATTCCTGGCCAAGATCATGGCAGATAGGATAGCAGGGTTTCTCCCCTTCTTGATTCATAAAGACCAAGTGGGATTTATACCAGGGCGACAAGCAGGGGACAATATCAGGAAAATCCTAAACTTGGTCCATCATGCTAAATTAAATAACACCCCGGCCTGCCTGCTCTCTCTGGATGTGGAGAAGGCCTTTGACTCCCTGGAATGGCCTTTTCTCATGGCTACACTGACCAAATTCGGGTTTACAGGGAAGTTCCTAAATTTAATCCGGACTTATTATAAGGACCCCAAGGCAAACTTAAAGCTTCCGGGTGGGGGGAGGTCAGCTGTCTGCATCCAGAGGGGGACAAGACAGGGTTGTCCACTGTCGCCGCTCCTGTTTGCCTTGGCAATTGAGCCCTTGGCCCAATCGATTAGATCTTCCCCGGAGATAAAGGGTATCCAAGTTGGGTTACAACACTTTAAGGTATCGCTCTTTGCGGACGACTTATTGTGTTCCATCTCGGAACCATTGACGTCGGTACCACCTCTGATGCAAAAACTCGAACGATTTGGGATGCTCTCAGGACTGAAAATCAATGTGAAAAACCTGAAGCATTGGATTTAGATATTCCACTCACAGAGAAAGAATCCCTTACAAGGAGTTTTAAGTTTCAGTGGGCCGGGAAGGGGATTAAATATCTGGGAATATGGCTGACGGCTACAATACAAGATTTATATAAGGCTAATTACCGGCCACTGTTCCGCTTACTTCAGGAGGAGATGACCAAATGGGCAAAGTATAACATCTCCTGGCTCGGTAGGATTAGCTCGGTTAAAATGAACATTCTACCTTGACTGTTATATATATTTAGATCTTTACCGATCCAGATTCATATGAAAGACCTCTCAAACTTTCAAAGAAGGGTTTTTCATTTTATCTGGGGTAGGGGTCCCTCCAGGATAGCAAAAACTAACATGTACAAACATAAATCCAGGGGGGGGCTTGCGTGTCCTAATTTAAAACTTTACTACCGAGCAGCACAGTTAGCTTTTATTCCCCAGGCCCACTTGCCCGAAGCTCATCCGGCATGGATGTTTATTGAAAACCGGGACATGATACCCTATACATGGGACACAGCGGTCTGGCTTCACCCACTTCCCATAGAGATTAAAAATTCTGCTAACCCAATGATAAGGAACTCGGCGGCAAATCTAATATGGGCGTTCAGTCATACGGACCTTCTACCCCGGCTCTCCCACTTAACACCTAGCCCGGCAGGTATTTCACAGGTGTCCCGGCAATGGTGGAAGAATAACAAACTGGACAGATTGGGTAACTGGATGAGAGACGGTCGGGTGTTAACATTCGAGAATGTTAGGGATGAATATGACATCCCCCTATATGAGCATTATAACTTTTGCAAGTTGAGGTACTTTGTGGATAGACTACGTAGGAACTCAGGGGTCCCCTCTCATAATAGGTTCTCTAGAATGTGTGAAAAGGCCCCCCTCACAAGAGGTGTGATAGGGGAACTATACGGGGTCTTTAATACCCCAAAAACGATAGCCAAAGATAAATATATGAGGGAATGGGAAAAGGATATGGCCATAAACTGGTAGATGGAGACGTGGGAGTCTTCCTGGGCTAATATCATTAGGGGGTAAACTATAGCATGTTAGAGACATCAATTAAAGTCCTTCACCGCGCGTACATTCCCCCGGATTGACTAGCCAAATAGAGTAAGACGGAAAGTCCGAGGTGTTTTAGAGGATGCTCAGAGTTGGGCTCTTTTTACCATACTTGGTGGAGATGCCCAAAGGCTCAGCAGCTGTGGACAACAGTGGGTGGCCTGGTGGATAATATCTTTGGACATCATATTAAAGTAACTCCTGAATCTTGTCTACTGGGGTTGCCGGTGGCCACACTCTCTGCCCCCTACAACAGACTCCTACAATTTATCTTTTTAGCGAAAAAATCACATATAGCCAGGAGCTGGAAGAAAAGTACACTAGAGATAGGGGCAGTTCATGCTAAGATTCATTACATAGCGGTCAATGAAAGGATTTCCCATTTACTGGCGGATTCAATCCCCAAGTTCTTTGAAATTTGGGGTCCTTGGATAGAATACACAGATATCAAAATTCCTCTACTTCAATAAGTGGGGAAGAGGAGGGGGGGGGGTGCCCACTCACCACCGACAGGGAACAGGGAGGGCCAGAGGCCGGAGGGGATAAACCGGGAGAGGAGCTGCCCCGAATTGTAGAAGACAGACGGTTATGATAGAATGGAATAAAAGCAGGATTGAGATGGAGAAGTGCTATCCAGAGTTGAAGGCTTAAATATGGATGTGTCAGGTAGAATGTTTTAGTTTGGTTGGTTAAGTTAACTTATGTATAAGTTATTAAGTGACTCTTCCTTAATGCTAAAGAAAAGATAATAAAAATAATTTAATGGGGGGAAAAAAACAAATAAAGAAAATTGCAATTTACTACTCCAGACGTAAAAGAGCTAGTTAATGGATAAAAATAGGGCTCTTATAATATCTTTATATAGACCCCAAAGTCATAACATTGAGATTCAGGAACTATATGAAAGATCCTCCAGATGAGATAGTAACGGAAGGAGAGGGGAGAAAATAAATACAAAATCAAAGAATAGTATAGGTTACTGATAGATCTAGGGATACATGCTTATATGGCCAAGAAAGTCCCGGTTTAAATCCACTCATTTGTCTACCAATAATAGCACGGAGGAAAATATAGAAAAAAGGAGGAGGCAGGATGCAAGGATAAGGACTCATGATTGATGTTGGTGCTATGTTTTATTTTGCTCATTACTGTACAATTGTTTGCACTTTGTATTTCTGCAATAAAAACTATTTAAAAAAAGTAAAAATAGAAAAACCTAATAAGATTAAATTAAAAATGAAATAAATAAATTAAAATAAAGCTTCTTCTTTTTTTCCTTTTTTGATTTAACTTTATTCAGTTATTATTATTATTACTAGTGACTTGCCCATCAAAAATGATGGTGCAATAGAATTGTAAGGCAGGTAATGCTGTTTGCCACAGACATACATTTTTTGGGTGGTCTGAGATCCTTCGGCGCCCATTGTGAGGAACTTGGTTGTTGTATTTTTTTCTTATCACAGGTGCTTTTGCTGTCATTGTAAGGTGTGCGCTGATCTGCTTTTTGTGCTTATTGCAAGGCTGTCCCCAGGTGTAGTTTGTGTGCTATGAGCAACCTTAGCGCTCGTTGTGAGGCGAGCAGTGAATGGCTTTTGCATTTATTGCGATAGTGTTTTTTTTTTTGTGTATATGTTTTTATGTTTGCTAATTAAATAAGTAATAAATTAATAAATGAATATACTTTACCTATTTGTAAGTAATATATGCAGGAAGCATTGTGCTGAAGAGCTGACAATCTGTTTTGATGTTCCTGCAGCATACAATGTAGGTTTGCACTGTTGTGGAGCTGAGGTGTACGTGTCAGCAATGTGTGCAATGTGTAGTGTAAATAGGCTGCGTGCGCGAGGTGAAGCGTTAGTGTAACTGGGTACTTCCACATTGTGTAATTTAGTGTTGTAAAATGGCGGCGAATGTGTATGTGGTACGTGGCTGTGTATGATTTAGAGTCCTTGCTTAAAAGTGTATCTTGTAACTCGTACGGCTTTTTGGAAAATCCGTATGTGCTTGGTGGTGTTTTGCGGCTTAAGGGTCGTGTAGCCTCGTTTTTTTTCGGCGGCCAATTTTTCTCTCGCTTAGTGGATTTCCGTGTGTCTAAACTCTGTAAATTGTACTTAAATTGAGGTGTAACTTCACTTGCAGAGGTTTTTGAGAAACAACTGAGCAGAAAACTATAAAGAATTCTTGAGGAAATTCCCTCACCCTACAAGAATGTAGGCAGCAACATGTCATTGAAGATCCACTGTCTACATTCCCTTTTGGGCTTTTTTCATGATAACCATGATGCAGTTAGCAATGAACAAAATGTTCACCAAGAACATATCAGCAATGGAAATTAGATATCAAGAAAAGAGAAGTTCTAACATGTTTTCAGTGTATTGCTGGAATATGGTGAGATATGGCCCAGATGTAGATAACAAGGGCCAGGCAAAGAAAAACATACTGTCTAATGTAATGTGGCAAAGTTGTTTTTTAGCCCAAAAATTATGCTATATGTCATTAGTAAAAACTATTACAAAAATACTTAGATGTGTTTTCCTCAATTAAAGTTTCTAGTAAAGTTCTGCTTCATGTTAATTATCGAACGTAGTATAATTTTTGTAATAAAATCTTAAATCTGCCTTTTCAGTACTGGGGCAAATCATTTTTTAAGATTTTTTTGGGGAATTAAAAATTGAAAAAGATAGGTAAAAAACAGATTAAAACAAATTGATAGAATTGACAAATTGCTATCTACCATTGATTGCATTACCCCCTCTTATATAGAGACCAGGTGAAGTATTTGTTCATTCCAAACAGCTACATTTTATATGTGTACCCTTATTGGTAAGTCGGTTTGAGTCCGCTTCAGTTGGTCCAATTTGGTTTAAGTGGCCTCGCATAGGGGAAAAAGATAGTTTGGAACAAGTCACTTGCTTGGATTGAGACCTGTCCTCGATGCAGAAGTACATTAAAGTTGTAGAAGTGCAGGTGTGCTCAAGTCACTGGGCAACTTAAGTGTCACGTGGAGGGCCAACAGCAAAGCCTGGGTAATTGGACAGTTCTGCATTGAATGGATGAATGAGGTGTTTGACCCCACTGTCAAGAAATATTTGGAGGAGAAAGTCCTCTGAGGGCCCTGTTGATCATTTTAACATCCTCCACTGAGTCACTCTGATAGATAAGGCCTGGTGTACAGTCTCTCTCAAGACCATGAACTGTGGCTGGAGAAAATATTTCCCAGAAGCTGTAGCTCCAAGGAACGTGGAGGCTCAACCTAGCCCAGTAGTGGAGGACATTGTGTCTCTGGGCAAGTCCATGGGCATAGAGGTCAGTACCGAGGACATCAAAAAGTTAGTGGAGCAGAGCAGGCAAGGGGAGCTGCAGGAACTTCAGAGAGAGCAGCAACACATAGTGGGAAGGGAGGAAGCACCTACTGACCTCATCAAAGAAATGTATGCTAAATGGGCTGAATTACAACATTTTGTTGAACACTATCACCCTGACAATGCTCAAGCAATAACCTGTCTCCTCCTTCTCCTCCTCTACATTGCCACCATTGCATTGGTCCCTCAAATCCTCTCCGTACTATACAGATAAAGTGAAGTTAAATTATCTGTTATTTGATCTCTTTATAGTTAATTTGAATTTAAATACTCTGTCGATTTTTATTGATGCCTATTAAGTTTTAAGGTTTTGTATCCAAAAACAACACACCATCAGTTCAATTGATTACTAATTGATTACTATGGGAAATGCTTGTTTGGTTCTGATCCTGCCATCTGGAATGGATTATGGACTTGAACCAATGTAACACTGTATATACAAATAGCAACTTCAGCAAGTATTTCTACCAAGTAGCCATTTTATAGGCTTCCAGTTTAAAAATCACACATTACTCTACAAATAGCAATTGAAGCAATTCCCTTCCTCCCTGCCCCACGTTCACCAGCCCCTGGTTATTCTTAATTTATTAAGACATACAAATCACCTGCACCTGATCAATCAGCAAAACCTGCAAACTTTTTCCAATTGTTCCTTTAAGAATTCAAACTTTGTCACAATGTTTCCTTGTTATTTCTTCTTCCTTACAACCTCCTGCCTGTTTCTCAGACTCTGCTTCTCAATTTCTCTACACCATGTTTCCACACCACATATCACCTTCCCTGCTCTCCTCTTCTCTGCTCCCAAGAGCTCCTCTCCTTCCTCCAGTCACTATCTCCTCCCTCTTCTAAAGCACATATGCATAAATGCTTCTGTTAGTCCCACTCACATCTCCACTCACTCTAACTCCTTCTCCTACTAGTTGCTGGAAGTATATCATCTAATCCAAGGCCCTCAACCATTTCCACCTTCTATCAGCCACACTATGCCTCTAGAGAAGGAAACACCTCACATGATGGCTTCCACTTCAGTCACACACCTAGTCCTTGAAGGGGTTAACATATTCTGCTGATGAAGGGGTTAACATATTTTGCTGACATATTCACGAGATATAGCCTAACCATAATATCATGTTCCTATTCTTGGGATGTTTTGCGACCTTAATAAAACACAAAACATTTCTGGTTGTTCTAAGAAACAGAAAAACACTTGATTATCTGTCCTTGCAACTGACTAACATGAACTGTAAATCGCCTCTAATATCCGCCTTCTTTTGCAAGTATATAACCTATGCAATGATGTGGCAATAAACAGAAATACTGAGAATGATTTTGTGTGTGTTACATCCAGTACGGGTTCCCCAGAATTCTGATTGGGCCCTGTATTTTCCAAGCCGCCAACTACTGATTAGGAAGTCCCAACAGTCCTGGGAATAAGCAAGGATGAGGTGTGAGCTTATTACTTCCTTTCGATACACATTTCACTGCATACCCCTGATTCCCTACCTCCAATACTCATCTTTTGAAGTCCATACTTTCATCCTTTTCTCACCCATCTCCCTGTGAGTTGCTGTGATATTGTGTCCGCTTTGCAGCCTTGCTCCCTCATTTTCTCTCCTCCAACATTCCTTCACTTGTTCTTGGTGATTTCAACATTGGCAGTGACACTCCAAACTCTCCTGTACCTCAGAACTACTTGCACATACCACTCCTTTTGGTCTTTCATAATGGATACATTCACCAACCCACCATAATGGTCACTCGCTCAACCTCATTTTTACCAACTACTGCAGTATCCCCAACCATGTTATCTCCCCACTCCCTCTCTCTGACCACCATTTCCTAGCCTACACTCTCACCAAACCTCCCACTCTCTTCCCTTCTTCACCCCCAGTCACCTGAACTCACAGAAACATGCAAGCACTTGACTCACAACCTCTATCCAGTGTGCTATAATGCACTCTCATTTCTCTCACCACCCACACTTGCCCACAACACAATACAACCCGACCCGTACTTCCTACCTTGACCCCCTTGCCGCCCTGTCCAACGTCAGATGCCCTCACCCTAACCTATAACCAGCGCACACTACACAAACTCGCTACATCCTGAAATGCTCCTGTACTGCTGAACAATTATGCAGGAAATCTCACACTTCAGCAGACGTCCTCCATTACAAGTTTATTCTAGGTTCCTATCACTTTGCCCTCAATCTTGCCAAACTACTTCTCATCACTAATAACAAACTTGTCAAACAATCCCAAATGTTTGTCCGAAATATTTAATACTCTCTTATGCCCTCCCCCACCTCCCGCCCTATCCTGTCTCATGGCTGAAGCATTTGCTATCCACTTTACAAAATTGAAAATATCAGGAATTAACTCTCCACTCCAAGTGGTCCTAACTAACCCTCCTCTAAGCAAACCGATAGCACCCTGCCTTCACCTTCCCCAATCCCATTTCCCTTTGATCCTTTAACTGAAGATGAAGTCTCTAGTCTTTTATCAACCTCTCATTTTACAACTTGTCCATATGATCCTATTCCTATTCTCTCCACCACACTTATCTCTGCTCTTACACATATATTCAACCTTTCTCTAAACATTGGCAAGTTTCCATCACCTCTACAAGGCACCCTAATTTCATCCATTTTTAAGAAACCCTCATCTGACCCAGCTTTTACACCTAACCAATTGCTTTAGCTTATAGTTTACAACTGCTTTACCCAATTTATTTCCTCCAACTCCCCCTTGACCATTTCCAATCTGGCTTCTAGCCCCAACACTCCACAGAAAGAGTCCTCACGAAAGAGACACAAGGGGGGAGACACAGAGGGAGGGGGAGAGACACAGGGGGAGGGAGAGACACAGGGAGAGAGGGGGGAAAGAGACATTGGGGGTAAGAGACACAGGGTGGGGGGAGGGGAAGGGACACAGGGGGAAAGAGATACAGGGGGAGGAAAGATACGGGGAGAGGGGGGAAGGGACAAAGGGGGAGGGGGGGAAAGAGACACTGGGGAGAAAGAGACACAGGGGACATGGAAAGAGACAAGGGAGGGAGAGGGGGAAGGAGACAAGGGGAGAGGGGGAAAGAGAAACAGGAGTGGAAAGAAACACGGGGAAGATGGGGGAAAGTGACACGGGGAGACACAGGGGAGAGGTGGAAAGAGACACAGAGGGAGAGGCGGAAGAGACACAAAGGAGAGGGGAAAGAGACACAGAGGGAGAGGGGGGAAACAGACACAGAGGGAGAGGGGGGAAAGACACAGGGGGAAGAGAAATAGAAGGAGAGAGGGGAAAGAGACAAAGGGGGAGAGGGGGGAAAGAGACACAGGGGGGAAAGAGACACAGGGGAGGTGGAAAGACCTAACCCCTGTATGGTGCTGCGGAAGATGCCAGCATGTAACAAATAGAGTATAATAGTAATAACAATAATCACAAATTATATTTGTCAAACTGCAATTTGTCGTCACGCTTTGCGATGAATCGCAGTTTGACAAAAATCCGATCGCAAAGGCGCGAGCCGCACATCAGCAGAGCACAACGTAAGACGTGCATGCGCAAAGTGCCGTGAGCTCGGCACTGCAAATGCGCAGCGCCTAAGGGGAGAGAAGAGACACAGATGGAGGGGGAGGAAGAGACACAGAGGAAGACAGGGGCGGAGACACAGAGGGAGAGGGCGGGAAGAGACACAGAGGGAGTGGGGGAGGAAGAGACACAGAGGAAGAGAGGGGTGGAGACACAGAGGGAGAGGGCGGGAAGAGACACAGAGGGAGAGGGGGAGAAAGAGACACAGAGGGAGAGGGGGGTAAGAGACACAGAGGGAGTGGGGGAGACACAGAGGGAGAGGGGAAGAGACACGGAGGGAAAAGGGGGAAAATACACAGAGGGAGAGGGGGGATGAGACACAGAGGGAGAGGGGAAAGAGACACAGAGGAAGGGGAGAAGAGACACAGAGGGAGAAGGGGGGAAGAGACGCAGGGGGGAAAAGACAAAGAGAGAGAGGGGGAAGAGACACAGAGGGAGATAAGGGGAAAGAGACACAGGGGAAGAGACACAGAGGGAGAGGGGTGAAGAGACACAGAGGTGAGAGAGGGGGAAGAGACACAGGGGGGAGATACACTGGGGAGAGGGGTTGAAAGAGACACAGGGGTGGAAAGAAACACAGGGGGAAGAGGGGAAAGAGACACAGGGGGAGAGTGGGGAAGAGACACAGAGGGAAGGGGGAAAGAGATACAGAGGGAGAGTGGGAGAAGAGACACAGAAGGAGAGGGGGGAAAGAGAAGCAGAGGGAGAGGGGGGAAAGAGACAAAAAGGGGGAGATACACAGAGGGGAGGGGGGAAGAAACACAAGGGGAAGAGACACAGCAGTGGGTAAGGGGGGGAGACACAGGGGGGAAAGAGACACAGGGGGAGAGGGGGGGGAGATACACAGGGGGGAAAGAGAGGGGAGAGGAGGGGAAAGAGACAAAGGGGGGAGAGGGGGAAAAGAGACACAGGGGAGATCGAAAGAGACACAGGGGAGGTGGAAAGAGACACAGGAGGGAGAGGTGTGGAAGTGACACAGGAGGGAGAAGTGGGCAAGAGACACAGGATGGAAAGAGACACAAGGGAGGGAGAGGAGGGGGGAGGATACACAGTGGAGGGAAATGGGGGGGGAGACACAAGGGAGGGAGGAACATACACAGGGGGAGAGGGGGACTGGGGGGAAAGAAACACAGGGGAGGGAGAGGGGGGAAGAGACACAGGGGAACGGGAAAGTGACACAGGGGAGGGGGGAAGAGACGCATGGGAGGGGGAGAGAGACAAAGGAGGGAAAGAGACACAGGGGAGGGGGTTAGAGACACGGGAGGGAGAGTGGGGTAAAATCACGGTGGGGATACACGGAAGCGAGAGGAGGGGTAAAGGAGACACAAGGGAGGGAGAGGAGGGGGGAAAGGAGACACAAGGGAGGAAGTGACAGGGGAGAGATTCATCATGAGCTCCAAAGGCCAGTAAAGTCGAAGGTGGTAGAGGTGGGGGGGACGGGCACGCAATGCGAGGCCCGTGATGAGTGCCAAAAGCGCTCATCATGAGGACAATAAAGTAGAGGGGTAGAGGCTCCCATTGTGTGGCAAACAGCATTGCCAAGCTGCACTTTTTATTGCCGTCATTTTTGATGGGCAAGTCGCTAGTATATATATTATATGTGTATTATATGTTTTGTCTATTCTTTACTATAAATACATTTTTCAGCGCCATGCTAAGAAATATTTATAAAACCATTTTTATAGTCTCTTAATGTGCAATTCTTTTACTATGTCGTCAACAAAATAATCTGAAAATACAGCAACCAGCGTACTAAAGCAAAAACAAACATGTTCAACAAGGAATCATGGTACAAATATAACCTTGCATATGCATGTGATTGTAAAGGTGAACTGATGTCGGGTGAATGATTTCGACCCGAGTGAAGAGAAAGAAAGCATTATAGAGTCCTTTTATTGCCCACTCATTGAATTGAGCCTTATATATTTGAATATGTTGACCTGGAAAGGTGAAGACCATTGCCTACATTATCTAAGAATGAACTTATTCCATAACTCATCAAAATAGAGAACCTCATATAATAAAATAAGAACTAGAGAAGTTTCACTTAATGGCGCCATTTTTTAATCTGTATTTTTAATGGGTACATAAACGAGAATTTTTAATGGGTACATAAATTGGCATAGGCACGTCTTGTGAATTAGCTGAAGTTTGGCAACTCTTGTTGTGTTCGAAATGTATATGGATCATTATTTACCTTGGACTAAACGTCATCAACACATTTGAGTGTTGTCCATCCAAATACTAATCCCCGCTGTCATCCGTTGCATCGCTTTACTGTTTACTCAGACACATTTTCAGTATAAATTCAGCAACAGAACCACTACTTTTCAGAGGAGTCAGTAGGAGGATACAAGTGACAATCTGTCACTAAGACGAGAGAAAGGTAAGGTTTAAGATACTTATCTGATTTATGATTAACTTACTTATTCATGGGTGGTCTACCCAAAATGATCCTGATATTTAGCACTACTATTGGCATTTTATATGGAATTTTAAAATTAAACTGGGTTAAGACAATTGTATATTTAATTGTAAAGGAATAATTCCAAAAGTTCCAAGTCTTCTAGAAAATGAATCAGTGACAATATTATTTTTAGTGCCATAGTTTAGTACACACACACACACACATATATTTATATGTATATATTTGTGTTCACATTTGAACGTCTAAAACTAGTTAATAAACCTATTTCCGGCCCAGAATTCCGAGAAATACAGGCTTCGCTCTTGTAATCCATTACCATTTTAAACTTCCTTTAAGCATATGCCTGCTCTATTACACAGCTTTGGGCAAAGCTCAGGATGAATTATACACAATCTAGGAATTCTACCCACGTACAGCTATTTCAAGGTTATTGCCTCTCATCAGCGTGGGGCCGGCTCCTAGCTTGTGTAGTAGATTTTGGGAGAAGGTAGTTTACCATAACAATCATTTAATATATGGTGGGCAAAAGAGCGACCGTAGAGAAGTAAAGTAAATAAATAGTACATTTGTGTTCACATTTGAATGTCTATAATAAGTTAAAAAACCTGCTTCCAGCTCAGAATTCTGAGAAAAATAGTTATTACACTGCATTCTGGGAACATTGGCAGGGTCATGCATATATATATATATATATATATATATATATATATATATATATATCTTTAATAATCTAACAATGTTAATTAAAAAGTAAACAACTAAACAACTCAAAATATGTTTAATATATTACTAGATAGCTTCTCATTAAGTTATAACCATTAGTAATGAGGGTTATATCTATGTCACAACAGTGTACATTTTAATATTATGTATGTATGTAGGTTTATTTAAAGTTTAACATATTTCACACTGATAAGCAAACTTTATTTACATATGTATGTGCTAAAATCTTTCCATCATGTGTCATCTCAAACTGATAAACATCTCCATTGACATGAAGGAGAAGGGAAGTTGATGATAACTTAACCCATTAACATAATGAAGAAAAGGCTGTGTACTTAAAATTAAGCACTAATTGCACTAATAAACTAAAATCTTCTGTAAAAAATATGCTATGTGCTTATATAGAGCCCTATTCAATTGGCCCAATCGCAATTGAATGGGGCCACTTGTAAGTACTTTCTGTGTTACAGTTATATACAGAACCGTAACACACCAGAACTCATTGCAGTCTTTAGAAAAACCCAGCTAACAGAAAATATACATTAATGATAAATGACATATTTTATAATGGCATGTTTTATATTCTGAGAGTATGACTCTTATACTTTGATTATTGATTAACCTCAGATGTTCCTGTGCATGCATTTTACATAATGTCTTAACAAAGTATATTTTAAAACACATCAACAAACTTTAAGACAGGGGAAGCCAATTTTTTTAAAACTAGTCCTTTGCCTGCTTAAATGATGGGATGTTTTTTTTTCCCCATCCCCCTTCCCCTGTATCTCTTTCCCCCTCTCCCTCCCCTGTATCTCTCCCCCTCTCCCTCCCCTGTGTCTCTTCCCACGATCTCCCTCTCCTGTGTCTCTTCCCCCTTTTCCCTCCCCTGTGTCTCTTCCCACCCTCTCCTGTGTCTCTCTCCCCCTTTCTGTCCCTTGTGTCTCTCTCCCCCTCTCCCTCCCCTGTGTCTCTTCCCCCTCTCTCTTGTCTCTCCCCCCTGTGTCTCTTCCCACCCTCTCCCTCTCCTGTGTCCCTTCCCCCTCTCCCCTGTGTCTTTTCCACATTTCCCCTCCCCTGTGTCTTCCTCCCCCTCTACCATGTGTCTTCTTCCCCTCCCCTTCTCTCCTGTATCTTCCTTCCCACTCTCCCCTGTATCTTCCTCTACCCTTTCCCCTGTGTCTTCCTCCCCCTCCCCTTCTCTCCAGTGTCTTCCTCCCCCCTCTCCCCTGTGTATTTCTCCTCCCTCTCCCCTGTGTCTTCCTCCCCCTCTCTCATGTGACTTCCTCCCCCTCTCCCCTGTGTCTTCTTCCTCCCTCTGCCTTGTGTCTTCCTTCCCCCTCACCCCTGTGTCTTCCTCCTACCTATCCCCTGTGTCTTCCTCCTCCCTCTTCCTTGTGTCTTCCTCCTCCATCTCCCTTGTGTCTTCCTCCCCCTCTCCCCTGTGTCTTCCTCCCCCTCTCCCTCCCCTGTGTCTCTTCCCCCCCTCTCCCTCGCCTCTCCCCCCTGTGTCTCTTCCCACCCTCTCCCTCTCCTGTGTCCCTTCCCCCCTCTCCCCTGTGTCTTTTCCACATTTCCCCTCCCCTGTGTCTTCCTCCCCCTCTCCCATGTGTCTTCTTCCCCTCCCCTTCTCTCCTGTATCTTCCTTCCCACTCTCCCCTGTATCTTCCTCCCCCCTTTCCCCTGTGTCTTCCTCCCCCTCCCCTTCTCTCCAGTGTCTTCCTCCCCCCTCTCCCCTGTGTCTTTCTCCTCCCTCTCCCCTGTGTCTTCCTCCCCCTCTCTCATGTGACTTCCTCCCCCTCTCCCCTGTGTCTTCTTCCTCCCTCCGCCTTGTGTCTTCCTTCCCCCTCACCCCTGTGTCTTCCTCCTACCTCTCCCCTGTGTCTTCCTCCTCCCTCTTCCTTGTGTCTTCCTCCTTCATCTCCCTTGTGTCTTCCTCCCCCCTCTCCCCTGTGTCTTCCTCCCCCTCTCCCCTGTGTCTTCCTCCCCCCTCTCCCCTGTGTCTTCCTCTCTCCTCCCCTAGTGTGAATGAGCGCAGCTCTGTACGGACTTAGGAAGTAAGTGTGTACACTCCCATGGAGCGTAACACACATACCAGAATTATATTAGTGATTTGTGTAAATTAAGTCAAGGTCCGGTGTCCATTCTGATTTTCTGTATACACATACAAATATGGTAATATAATGGAAGTGAAAAGAGACCAGGAATGAATAATCCTTAGGCAAGGACACCTAGAGAAAGGATGAGAGATATGTAGACAAATGTTATAAAGATCCAGATGAAATAGGAAGGGGCCAACCCTCCAGATTCAGACATGGGTCCACCTATCGACTATAAAAGTGTTGTAGGGTATCTTTCTAGGACAACAGAAAGAATATAAGATTCAAGCAGATTCTTTCAGATTTGCCTTATTTCTGAGGGGAAGGTCACTTAAGATCAGATACTTGTCTTAGCTCTTCACATGTAACACATATATAATAAGTGTATATATAGGATGCAGGGTTCCCTGGTGGTCCAGTGGTTAGAATTCTGTGATTCACCACTGTGACCTGGGTTTGATTCCAATCAGGGAATCAAGAGGTCACACCACTGTGAACCCATGCAGGTTTGGACCTGTTCAGTACTTGGATGGGAGACCACCTAGGAATACAAGGACCTGCATGCTGTGGTCCACTGTAGATGAAACTGGCAACCCACCCCAGTGGATCAGCATGACCATGGACATAAAGATGTCTGGGTCACATAGAGTCAGACACAACTGAACGACACACACTAATCTTTATTGTATACATCTCAATGTGTTACTTCTCTTTGCACAAGGTGCACAAGGTACTCCCAACTCTTGACTGAGCACCATTCATTCTTCTGACACGACTGAGAAAAACAAACAAATATATAGGTCAGTGGTGGGCAATGCCGATCTATGAGGGACGCCAAGAGTCCAGGATTTTAGTCTCTCTCTCTTCATGAGTGCAAGATTAATCAATCAGAATGAAACTGCTAAACTAAACAGAACCTGAATACAGGAGGACATTGAAATACTGGACTGTTGGTGGCCCTCCTATGACCAAGTTTCCCATTATAACATTATAGGTAAATACCAAAATGGTACTGAGTAAGTCTAAGACAATAAAAGTAAATGATTACCCCACGTTCTTACATAATAAATATAGGAGTTTGAATTATAAGTCATATTTCTAAATGTCTTACAGGAACTAATGATGGTGGTGCTTTGGAAGCTGCTGCTGTTCTGCAGCTTGGCGATCCTTCCTCAGAACTGTGTGTTTTCTCGGCCTACAACTAAAACGTACGCAGTCGAATCCAGTTATTGGGAAGAAGGTAAGTCATTAGTGGAATTGGTATTCCCACATTGTTTTCACTCCACAATTGGGGAAAATCTTTAAAAGTTTCACTACAAATATTTAGATACAAGGAAGTAATAAAGTTGATTTATTGCAGTCGTCCTACACAAAGATCAGAAGCGATTTATTTTCACGTTTTGACCTATCATTGGCTTGTAATGCCCCCCATAAAATACAGTACTTGATGGTTCTGTAATAGGATTAAAGGGATTTTCAGTCCTAACATCCATAGTAACACTTGACCCCTGCATGATCCATTTCGCTTTGTCAATAAACAGACTTTGGGAAAAATAGGGCCCAAAGCTTTATTAAACCAACCAATTTATATAACCATAAATTAACATAATTAACATTCTTAAACAATTTCTTTAATTAACATCCCGGAGGAGGAGCCTGGCCAGGTCAGTAACCTCATGCTCTCTCTGGTCCTGCTCCCAGAGCCCCCCAATGCTTTTCCAAAGCACTCCCATGAGGTAGGGCAATGCCCACTTAAGCCAGTGGGCCGGGCAACTCACCTCCCGCCATACCAAACACATATCCATATGACATTTTCCCTTCTATGCTATTAACCTTTCATTTTCTATCAACCTTTCTTACTCAACTTATACATCTATATATATATATATATATATATAAAAATATATATATATAAAACTATATACATAGAATCTGGGCAATGGCCGGTGCAGAGTAAGGGAAAATCCTGCGAAACGGGCGTTATCCCTTCCCCTGACCCCTGGCCAATCAGGAGCGCCCAGGCTCCGCCGCGCTGCGTCAGATCCGGTGTGCCTGGGCTGCCTCTGCGCCGGCCAGACTATGTGTCAATGTGTGAAAACAAGTTAAACACAATGGACGTGTCTTACATTTCATCAGCCACTTTCCGCTTGCCCTGGGATTGCCCAGATCTTTCGAAATGATAACACAGGATGCCATGTTTGCTTTTGCATCGAATTTCAAGTTACATTCGAGAAATGAGAATTGCTTCCAATCTGGTCATTTGCAAATGTACATCCAACAAAAACCTGTACTTAGGTGACTTGGAACTCTGTGAAAAATCGGTACATGGTAGCCTGCACCACAGCATAAACAAAAACAAATGAAATGTCAAAGATTCAGGTGCCTACATAATATTGAACTTCAATTTATCCATCAACTATTGGTTATGCATTGTGTTCTTATTTGCATGTCTCCGCCTCTAAAATTGCAGCGTAACAACTGAATTTCTGAGAAATTGGTGCAAGAAATACATTTTTTCACTTATTTTTAGACTGAAATCACAAATGTATATTAATAGATTCTTCAGCCCGCTATAGTGTAATGATTATTATATTTTTTTTAAATGTCAAAGATTTCAACCAGAACACTTACAGCCTTATTAAATTGCGATTCGGCCAATTGAATAGGGCTCTATCTAAGCACAGAGCATATTTTTTTTAAAGAAGTTTTTAGTTAGTGAAGACCTTGCTTTTGGATAGAAATTCACTAACTAAAAACTTCTGTAAAAAAAAAATATGCTGTGTGCTTAGATAGAGCCCTATTCAATTTGCTGAATCACAATTTAATAAGGCTGTATGTTTCCAAGTAACTTAAATGAAGACTTCCTGAGCAGAAGGAGCATCTACTAATGTGTAGAAGTATTTAGGTGCATTTTGTCATAAGACTAAAGGATATTTAATCCGTGTAAAGCCTTAGTATTTTAAATTCTTAACTATTATTTTGGACAGCATTACCCATTCTCAAAAAAAAAAAAAGAATACAAGAAATAATTATATCATTAATAATAAAAAAATATAATATAATAATTATAAAAAATGTGGTATCTTATTAAATAGAAATTATGGCAATATCACTTCTCTCCTAACAAGTGTGAATAGTAAAAGAATATATTGGTTCTTGGGTATGGGCGAATTTCTTGGGATTTAGACGTTAATACCTCAGATTTCCTTATTGATTAGTTCCTGAGTATAAGTAGGTATAATCTGAATATTTGTTGAAAAAAATATTGGTTGTGGCATATAGAAAACAAGTAGGTTTTAAAATTGTTTTGTGTATAAACAATTGTTGAGCAAAACCTGTTTAATGTTCATTGCAGCTAACAGGAACAGGCTTTTTTCTGTAGATCTCATTGGTTGGCAGAGGGCACGTTAAACTCCTGAATATGTTTTTTTTTCATTTAATTTTTTTTATATTATCAAATACCCTCTTTCTGATGCAACCAAGTTAAAAAAAAAAAAGCATTTCTATGTCCCTGAATAACTCAACTGTTCAAATAAATTAACTATATTAAATTGTATATTTATATATATTATAAATGTAGAATAATGTCATCTACATCAGTAGTCTTCAACCTTTTTTGCAAAAATGTTTTCATGTCCTGGGTGTGTGTGTGTGTGTGTGTGTGAAGGGTGTGAGCATATACACACACCCACAAACATATCCACATACACCCACACGCATATAAACACACACAACACACACATTACACACACATATACTGTACACTCACCACACACCCATACACATACAGCACACACGCATATACACACATTAACCCACTACATGCATACATACACTCCACACACACATACGTACACTTTACACACATATACACATATAAACACACACTCCCATACACATATACACATAGACCACACATATATATATATATATATATATATATCACACACACATTTGGGGAGCTTCCAGGAGCTTCTGCCCCCCCCCCATCCTTCTTGATCCCTCTTCTGATCCTCCCCTCTGGTTCCCATGCCCCTCTTGATCCTCCCCTCTTCCTCTCTTGATCCTCCCCTCTGCCCATGCAAAATTATCCCTTGGCCCATCTTGATCTCACCCCATCGCCACTTCCTACCTCACCAGCACTCCTCCTGTACTGCAGCCTTCCCTTGCGGCGCATGTGTGACCTGCACTGGCAGGCGAGATGCAGTTTGGGGGCGTGCTGCTGGTGCGCTAATGGGGGGGGATCAGGAGTGGGAGATCTAAAGGGGGCCAAGGAGAGGATCAGAGGTGTCGAAGGGGGGAATCAGGAGGGGGAGAGGATCAAGAGGGGCAGAGAGAGGATCCAAAGGGGGCTCTAGGGCTCCTTCCAGTATCAGGGCCTCGAGGCATGCAATTGTGGAGGAGGGTGTCTACATAGCCCAGCTGGTTATGAGCAAATCAGATGCCAATGTTGATCACCTATTGAAGAATGAACTCTGATATAAATACAATGAATGGCACATAGAAATATTGTATATAAAAATAGTAATAACAATATAGATATATAAATATACATCTAACTTTTCATTACACTTTTTCTTTTTTATCCCTTTATACTTCTAAGAATCAGTACCCAATGCAAGACAAATAGAAAGATCTAAAACAAACTGGAATGGAAACACTGATAGATGGGTGACAGATGACATGAAAAGTGAGCCTTTCCAATGGAGCTCCAAAACAGAACAAATGAGCCCTAAAGGAAGGAGTACATGGGAAGTGTCAAATTCTGGTGATGGACAAATAGCGAATGTCAATGGTGGATCCGGATGGATTGAAGATGGTGGTGAAGTCACCTGGATTGAAGAAGAGGGTGAAGTCACCTGGCAATCCCTTGACAATGGAAAAACTAAAGGAAGCCATGATTTCAGTGGACAACAACACAATAGCCATAACCATGGACATAGTGTTGGAAAAGGGAAACACAAAGGATTAGGAAGTGAAATTATAGGAAAAAAAGAAGGTGCTAAGAAAGGCGGGTTGTTTGGAGCAATTGGAAGCAGTGGTTCAACAAGCGGGGTTGGATCAAATGGAGGTGTATTGAAAAATATTAATGGTGTTGTGGGAGGCCTTACTGGTGGTGGCTTACATTTAGAAGGTATTTCAGCTGATGATATGCTTACTGGCATGGTAGGTGGCATGGTAACTGATGTGGTAGGTGGTGCAACTGGTTCACTAGGCAGTTTAGCTTTAAGCACGGTAACTGGTGTGGTAGAAGATTCATTTCTTGACACAATGACTGATGTGGTAGGTGGTGCAACTGGTTCGCTAGCTGATGGCAGTTTATCTTTAGGTACGGTAACTGATGTGGTAGATTATTTATCTTTTGATCCACTCACTGATGCAGTAGATGGTTTAATTGGTTCACTAGGTGATGTTGATTTATCTTTTGATGCATTCACTGATGTGGTAGATGGTGCAATTGACATGGTAACTGATGTGGTAGGTAGTGCAACTGGTTCGCTAGCTGATGGCAGTTTATCTTTAGGCACGGTAACTGATGTGGTAAGTGGTGCAATTGACACGGTAACTGATGTGGTAGGTGGTGCAATTGGTTTGCTAGGAGATGTCGGGGAAACTGGTGTTCTAGGTGGTGACAGTTCACCTTTTGATGAAGTGACTGGTGTGCTAGGTGGTTATGGTTCACCTTTAGACTTGGTAACTGGTGTGTTAGATAGTTATGGTTCACCTTTAGACGTGGTGACTGATGTGATAGGTGGTGACAGTTCACCTTTAGACTTGGTAACTGGTGTGTTAGATGGTTATGGTTCACCTTTAGACGTGGTGACTGGTGTGATAGGTGGTGACAGTTCACCTTTAGACTTGGTAACTGGTGTGTTAGATGGTTATGGTTCATCTTTAGACGTGGTAACTGGTGTGCTAGGTGGTGACGGTTCACCTTTAGACTTGGTAACTGGTATGTTAGATGGTTATGGTTCACCTTTAGATGTGGTGACTGGTTTGATAGGTGGTGACAGTTCACCTTTAGACTTGGTAACTGGTGTGTTAGATGGTTATGGTTCATCTTTAGACATAGTGACTGGTGTGCTAGGTGGTTATGCTTCACCTTTAGACGTGGTGACTAGTGTGCTAGGTGGTGACGGTTCACCTTTAGACTTGGTAACTGGTGTGTTAGATGGTTATGGTTCACCTTTAGACGTGGTGACTGGTGTGCTAGGTGGTGACGGGTCACCTTTAAACTTGGTAACTGGTGTGTTAGATGGTTATGGTTCACCTTTAGACATGGTGACTGGTGTGCTAGGTGGTGACGGCTCCCCTTTAAACTTGG
This sequence comes from Discoglossus pictus, assembly GCA_027410445.1. Lineage (NCBI taxonomy): Eukaryota > Metazoa > Chordata > Amphibia > Anura > Alytidae > Discoglossus > Discoglossus pictus. Next base: position 64,420,466 of record CM050174.1, read on the forward strand.
TAACTGGTGTGTTAGATGGTTATGGTTCACCTTTAGACGTGGTGACTGGTGTGCTAGGTGGTGACGGTTCACCTTTAGACTTGGTAACTGGTGTGTTAGATGGTTATGGTTCACCTTTAGATGTGGTGACTGGTGTGCTAGGTGGTGACGGTTCACCTTTAAACATGGTAACTGGTTTGCTAGGAAGTGATGGTTCACCTTTAAACTTGGTAACTGATTTGTTAGGTGGTGACGGTTTACCTTTAAACATGGTAACTGGTTTGCTAGGTGGTGATGGTTCACCTTTAAACATGGTAACTGGTTTGCTAGGTGGTGATGGTTCACCTTTAAACATGGTAACTGATTTGTTAGGTGGTGACGGTTCACCTTTAAACATGGTAACTGGTTTGCTAGGTGGTGATGATTCACCTTTAAACATGGTAACTGGTTTGCTAGGTGGTGATGGTTCACCTTTAAACATGGTAACTGATTTGTTAGGTGGTGATGGTTCACCTTTAAACATGGTAACTGGTTTGCTAGGTGGTGATGGTTCACCTTTAAACATGGTAACTGATTTGTTAGGTGGTGACGGTTCACCTTTAAACATGGTAACTGGTTTGCTAGGTGGTGATGGTTCACCTTTAAACATGGTAACTGGTTTGCTAGGTGGTGATGGTTCACCTTTAAACTTGGTAACTGATTTGTTAGGTGGTGACGGTTCACCTTTAAACATGGTAACTGGTTTGCTAGGTGGTGATAGTTCACCTTTAAACTTGGTAACTGATTTGTTAGGTGGTGACGGTTCACCTTTAAACATGGTAACTGGTTTGCTAGGTGGTGATGGTTCACCTTTAAAATTGGTAACTGATTTGTTAGGTGGTGACGGTTCACCTTTAAACATGGTAACTGGTTTGCTAGGTGGTGACGGTTCACCTTTAAACTTGCTAACTGATTTGTTAGGTGGTGACGGTTCACCTTTAGACATGGTAACTGGTTTGGTAGGTGGTTTGCTAGGTGGTGATGGCGGTTCACCTTTAGACATGGTAACTGGTTTGTTAGGTGGTTTGCTAGGTGGTGAGGGCAGTTCACCTTTAGACATGGTCACAGGCTTGCTTGGTGGAGATATGTTAAGCATGCTTGGGTGAGTATCTGGAAGCAATACATTACAATTTAAAGATATGGCAGCAAATTATGTCTGTATATGTGCAAATGTTACACCAATGATGTATATTGAAACCTATGTAAGAAAATCCCAAGTATTTCACTTTGAGTTTAGACATGACATATAAATGTGCGATTACATTTCTTCAGTTTCTTTCCGTTTTCTTCCATAGATTTATATATTTTAAAGATTAGAAAAGTCTCTAAAAAGGAGTATCTCCTCTACCATTATGATCTATCTGCACATCACCTCTTACTTTGCATTTCTGTGACTCAGCGCAGGATGCTGTCCTCATGGCCAGATTACCCAATAGGCCAACTAGGTAGCCGCCCAGGGACCCTTCCCTGTGAGGGGCGCCACTGCTTAAAAAAATTAGTCCTGGCTTACAAAAAAAAATGAAATGTTGCAGTTCATAGACTGGCTATTAGGGGGTAACCACCTAGAACAAGACAATTGCAATAGGAAAGGGAACTTACACGCACATAAAAGGCAAAAATGAGTCTGTGCATACCTTGTGAACTCACTCGCAGGGGCTCCTCCACTTCACTGAATAGGGGCTCCAAAAAGGTAGATACAGCCCTGGCTGTCATATGAGGTCCCTGGAACATGAAATAGAATGGCAGCCATAATAAATGGACTGGGGGGTCACAGTGACCAGCAGCTGCCCAAGTAAAAATGGGGGAAACATTAACACAGAGTTGACCCTTTCCCTGATTGGTCACTGGACCCTTCTTCCATTCTTCTCAGGCAACACTTATCATTACCTCCTCCCTCCAAGTTCTTGGTCAGAAATTGTTTAAAGCACTCGTTTTGCTAACAAATGTGATCGCCAGGCAGTACAGCAAAGTGATCTGTTGGGCCACCCATTACCCATTTCCATCCAACACTGCCCCCAGATTGTTTTAAAACATATATAATTCTGCATAGCTTCATAGCATGACACCCAATCAGAACTTGTTGTCGATTCTGACAGACCAATCCAATGAAACTAAAACAAATTTTCAAACTGAGGGAAGTGCTCTTCTATTACATATCTATGAAAGAAAACGTGGGAGCTTACTGTTTCTTTAATTCAATGTCTAACATTCAAAAAAGGTACGACTTACATATGGCAAAAGTAGATAGTTCTTCAGGTATCAAAGCTAAAGGACCACTGTATAGTAATATATATATATATATATATATATATATATATATATATAGTAAATAAACAGTACATTCGTGTTCACATTTGAACGCCCAAAATAAGTTAAAAAACATTTAATGAATAGAATTCGGAGAAATACATTTATTGCAAAGGAGCCCACAAATATTTCACTCTTCGACCTTTGCTGGACCCTATAAATGGGTGTGAAAATATCTTGCGAGCAATGTTTGCATTTCCTGATGCACACCATCTGCTGTTATTTCAGTGAGTGGAAGGGGTGTGGTGTTACTTTCAGTCAGGTCCAATTATCTAACAAAGCCTTTACTGATAGATAAATAAACACACCCTCTTGTTCAATGGACACCAAACGGATAGTTATTTTCATAAACTGAGTCTTCTAACTTCTGCTAATGTTGTTACTTTTTACTTACAAACAGATGCTTTTTTTGCTGAACTACAGTGGTCCTTTAATATACAATGTATCAAATTCATTTATTTTTATTACTTCATAGCAAAGATAATTGGGAAATAAGTGGTAATAGTAAGGCATGTCTCACTGAATGTGGTTTACAAAATCTGTCCTGGACTGATGATAATTATTTTTCCTTTTATTTGGATTTTTCAGACCATTGGCGTTATCACTTCCTTCAATTAAACTGATACCACTGGATGGATTTACATTTTTAATCCATGTGGAAGCATTAGTTGGCATGGAGGGTGAAGACGGGTAATTTGTTTTTTGTCCAAAATAGTAAAAAATGTATGTTTCTTATAATGGGGGGGGGGGTTACTAAGCATCTCCTGTGCATCACTTGATTTACTATGCACTATATCCTATGGGGAAAACTGAGACTACAGCTGTTCTTACCTTATCTCAGGTGAAAAAATGCTTAGTAAATCCCCCCCCCTCCAGTTTGTTCATATATATTATTATGATTTGTTGTGGTTCATAGGAAAAAGCTAAGGGAGTCCTTATCAAAGTGGTGATAGGGGAGCGCTGTCACCCCAACAACAAGTTGGTCTCATCTTAGCCATTTTTCTCCACAGTAAATCATTCCTGAGAAGTTCTGCATTATTTGTGTGTGTGTTTTTTATGCTAATATGCAACTCAGTATACAATTTGTAGCTCAGAGTGTGTTGTAAGGAAGGTTTGGTTTAGGGGGATCTAACTGGATGATAACCTTAGGGGGCATTGTTTGCCAACGTAGATACAGACAAGAAGACTGTAATTGTAATTAGCGCTTCAAAGTATTCTAATTTGCATAATAATACAGTAGAAACAATGCTGAATAACTCAGAAATTGTTCATTATAGAAGACAATGGCTTGTACAATGACCCCTGTTAGTCCACAGACCCCTGTTAGTCCATGGACCCCTGTGACTTTACAGACCCCTATTAGTCCACTGACCCCTGTAAGTTCACAGACCTCTAATAGTCCACGGGCCCCTGTACGTCCACGGACCACTGTTAGTCCACAGACCACTATTAGTCCACGGGCCCCTGTTAGTCCACAGACACTTGTTAGTCCACAGACGCCTGTTAGTCCATGGACCTCTGTGACTTCACATACCCCTGTTAGTCTACAGACCCCTATTTGTCCATGAACCCCTGTAAGTTCCCAGACGTCTATTAGTCCACAGGCCCCTGTTAGTCCACGGACCCCTGTAAGTTCACAGATCTCTATTAGTCCACAGGCCCCTGTTAGTCCACTTACCCCTGTTAGTCCACAGACCCCTATTAGTCCACAGACGCCTGTAAGTTCACAGACCTCTATAAGTCCACGGGCCCCTGTTTGTCCACGGGACCCTGTTAGTCCACGGACCACTGTTAGTCCAATATCCACATACTGAGAAGCCGTAAATAAGAAAACCACTGGGTATAATTAGGTCCTAAAAAATATTCCTTGTTACTGCTGGAAACTCTATGGAGTAAATGACTTGCAATGTAAAATTAAATATTTTTCTTGTGTCTCTTCTAAAGTCCTTTAGGAGACCTGGTGGCCATTTCGATTCGAGTTGATATTGAAATAACTGTGGGAATAGAGCTTGACCTTGCTAGCCCTAAACTGGTGTTTGATAAGTGTGAAAATATCGTCACTGGTATCTACATGAAAGGCTTTGGGTAAGTTACTGTGGGTATTTCTTCTTCTACACGTAAGAAACAACATTCATGCACTTGAATAGTTATTGAGAAAAACATACCTTAAATAGCGTAAAAGCTATTTTAGATCATGCTCAGCATTATATTATTAGTAGTGAAATTAATTAATCACTGTGTCACTGTTTAGCACAGGGGTCGTCAACCCTTTATTACCAACCGCCTACTTTTGATGGCAAAATTTCCTTACCACCCGCTGCTGTCCCTAGCTATGTATCGCCCTGTACTTACTAGATAGTGATCCCAGTCCTGACTGCTGTCCCTAGCTATGTATCGCCCTGTACTTACTAGATAGTGACCTGGTTCTGACTGCTGTCCCTAGCTATGTGTCACCCTGTACTTACTAGATAGTGATCCCAGTCCTGACTGCTGTCCCTAGCTATGTATCGCCCTGTACTTATTAGATAGTGACCTGGTCCTGACTGCTGTCTCTAGCTATGTATCGGCCTGTACTTACTAGATAGTGACCCGGTCCTGACTGCTATCCCTTGCTATGCATCACCCTGTACTTACTAGATAGTGACCTGGTCCTGACTGCTGTTCCTAGCTATGTATCACCCTGTACTTACTAGATAGTGACCCGGTCCTGACTGCTGTCTCTAGCTATGCATCACCCTGTACTTACTAGATAGTGACCCGGTCCTGACTGCTGTCTCTAGCTATGTATCACCCTATACTTAATAGATAGTGACCCGGTCCTGACTGCTGTCTCTAGCTATCATGCTATACTTACTAGATAGTGGCCCGGGCCTGACTGCTGTCTCTAGCTATGCATCACCCTGTACTTACTAGATAGTGATCCGGTACTGACTGCTGTCCCTAGCTATGTATCACCCTGCACTTACTAGATAGTGATCCGGTCCTGACTGTTGTGCCCAACTATGTATCCCCCTATACTTACTAGATAGTGATCCAGTCCTGACTGCTGTCCCTAGTTATGTATCACCCTGTACTTACTAGATAGTGATCCGGTCCTGACTGCTGTCCCTAGCTATGTATCACCCTATACTTACAAGATAGTGATCCAGTCCTGACCACCATCCCTAGGCTCTCTCACCAGCCAAGCATGGTGCTGTGGGTCTCTTGCCCATTACATCAATTGTCAGTGATGCCACCTAGTGATTACCCCACAACCCACTATAAAGCTTGTATCGCCTACTAGTGGGTGGTAGGGACCAGGTTAAAAACCACTGGTTTAGCATATCTGCTCTCAAGTGGAGACATTCACAAACTTGGCTCTATTGGGAATTACTAACCTAAAAGGTACTCTCAAGATGAAATGTGATTGACTGATGTCAGAAATAATGTAGGAAATGCCAGTTTGGGTGACATCCAATCACCAGTATCTGGGGTCAATGTTTTTTTTTTCAATTTACAATTAATATATAAAATACAAAGATCAGAGGAGATCTAAAATGGTAGAGTTTGATGGACTAAAAGTATTTTTTTCAATTTTCAATTACTACTATATGTCAGTGGACTTAAAATACATATTTTCTAGATGGTCTGTTTACCAATGATGATAAACATTAAACGCATTTGATAAAAATAGAAAATCGAGATATTTAACTCTACTCTTTTATCCCAGCTTGCCAAGAATGATAGCTCCCACTATGATATAATTGCATATAATAATTACTAAATTATTGGCTGTATTTTTTCACTTTAATAAAGCTTTTTACCTATTATTAAATCTATATTGCCATGTAAATATGGGGGGCTAAAGTGGTCCTGTAGCTCCAAGACCAGCATTTACTAACAATAGAAAGATATGCTAGAATCCGTCAATTTTAATCCAGCGATATTTTGTTATCCTACTGAAATAAGGTTCCTTGTCATCTTTATCCATAAAACTACAATAATTTGTTTTCAGTTGTTTTTATCTAATATAATAAAATGATTAACTGCGAAACAATGTATTAACTACAAACCTAAACACATATTTCACAAATTATATATAATTAAAATGTGTAAGAATCAAAAGTAACTCATTTTAGTTTAGTCCCACAAAAGTTAAACACTTGAATACAAAATAATTTTCTAAACTGCTTTAGTAGCAATATTAATATGTTTTTAAGATGTATGCTAGATCATCATTTCTCACCCAAAATAATATAAAAAAGGGGTTTTTTTGGCGCCTCATAGAAAATGGCGGTCTAGTGGTTAGGATTTGGGTTCGATTCCTGTCAAGAACCAAGAACTCACACCACCCTGAAGCCAAGCAGGGTTGGCCTGGTTAGTACTTGGATGGGAGACCACCTAGGAATACCAGGAGCAGTATGCTGTGGCCCTTTGGAGAAGGAGCAAGCAACCCACTCCTATACTTCTGCCATGAATGGATCAGCATGACCATGGACATAAAGATGTACCTGGTGTATTACGGTCCATGAGGTCACGGAGAGTCGGAAACAACTTTTCAAAATAAAAAAAAACCAAGGATGAAGCGAGATGCCGTTTAGATGCTTAGTTAACCGCCCCCCCCCCCCCTCATTTACTGCCCTATGTAGTATTTAGAATTTGCAATTAAATAATGCCTATTTAATATTTAAACTCATTTGTACATTATCAAATTGGCGCTTCGGAAGATATTTGTGTCTAAATGAGAGGCATCACATTCATGGAGAATAGTAAGATTATTTTTTTAATATATGTGAAAAATGCTTATTTAGAATCTCTGTGTAAATGTATTTGTAATATTCCCCCTAGACCTGATCTATGTATTACTATTTATTACAGAGTACTTGATATGGCGGAGGGAATGCTCCATTCAATGGCTCCTCCTGTGGTAAGTGACAAGCGTTATAACACATTTTGAAAAATTCTGTATAACAATGTATTAAATCGTAGACCTAGACTGATCCAACATTATAGACTTATCTCAAAAGACAAAATACCACTATCATGATAGTTTTGTATTGGCTTGGTTAATGAACCAGTGATATTTTAACTGTAAAATGTTTTATTGTCCACACGTAGCACAATTCATGGTATTTGTTTGCTTTTACAGTTGTGTCTACCTGTTGAAACCGCTCTTTGTCTACTGGATGCAGCGGTGTCATTGTTTGGAGGTATGTTTAAAGAGCTAGATCACAGTATAGAGTTAAAATAAATAAAACGTATTATTTTATCTCCTATTGATTTAATTGTCTGTATTCCAACTGAGCAGAGTTGCTCTTCTTCACCGCCATTTGCCTTATTGGGAGGCACGGCCAGCTCTAGAGCATCATGGAGTTTAGAAACGAGCCAGGCTCTTGAAGCTAAAATCTCCAGGAAGTTGCCCCATTTGCCCTTCCCCAGTGACATCACATCTGGAGCAGAATACTACACTTGTTATCATAGCCCACCCCCTCTATTGTGCATGCTCATTCTAAGACAGAGCTGACCATGCCTCCTTATAGGCACAGGTAGTTGAACAGAAGCAGCCCTGCTTGAGGAAAAAACTGACAATTTCAAAAATAAGAGAAACATCTTAACTTTCATTTATTTTCAACTGCATATTACTTTTAAAAGTCTTTGCTCAGCAAACAAACATATGAGCTTTACATGTAAATGCTCTATAGCGGTCCTTGAAAAGTCAGCAGCTTAAAGTAAACAAAATTGATGCATGCAGTAAACAATAATTTCACATAAAAGTTGCGAAATGTAAAGGTTGCGTAATTTATTTGCTTTCTCGCAATATTTTTCCCGTTATTATAGTTAATTAAAAGAATCATATAGAAAATAATGACTACAGTGGACCTTTAACAAGTGAACATACAATATAGTAATAAGACAGTTTTCCTAATTTTCCATAAAAACCTTCAATTCTTTTCGGGTCAAAAAAAATAAAAAATACGACTAAGCTAATACAAATATCAATTTTAATATGAGGAAATTAACCTTGAATTTGTTTTTGTTACTGATTCTGATTACCAATGTAAAGAAGTTGATAAGATATTTCTTAATAACACATATAGCACTACTAATATAATCTAGCTATCTGTTGTGGTTGCTAATTAAACCTCATGGAGAAGTTCTCATTGACCGGAAAATCTGAATGGGTGCCAAAAACTTACAAGACAATGTCCCACAGTAAAAAGAGAACTACATTTTTTATTTCTAGCCATGAAAATGTGCAGTTTACTTATATTCTCTTTGTAACAATCACCTTTTTTTCTGATTGCGCAGGTCTTCTTCCACTGGACATGTTGGGTGGTCTTCTGCCAGGAGGTGAAGCTGCTGCAGAAGAAGGATATGATCTGCTGAATCCAGATTATGATATAATGCAAATTGTGGGATCTGACTTTAATCCAGATGATATAATGGGAGATCTTGAGGGTTTATTGGGAGATATTGGATATGAGGGTGCATTTGGAGATATTGATGGCTTTGCTGGAGAAACTATTGATGGACTTTGGCCCGATTTTGAAACTGGAGACTATATGAATGATGTAATGAATATAATAGATTCCATTCCTGAAACATCCGAGTTTGTAATTGGAGAGATACTGGAGGCAGTTGATGTAGACATTGTGAGCGACACCATGCAGATAGGTGAGGATTATTTGGAGTATGTTTCTAGTAGTGAAGCATTGGTCTCAGAAATTATAGAGGAAGGTGATTTAACTACATTATTGGGTGATAACATAGACATTGAGAGTGAAATTAATGATATTGCAGGAACACTGCAGGGTGATTATGTTGATGTCAGTTCTGAATGGCTTTACTCTAAAGAACAGAATGGTTTAGTTGAAGAAAGTATTCAGGATAATGTCTTTGGTTCTGATTCCAGTTTTGGAACATTGGACTATGAGGGAGGATTTGGTGAAGTGTTAACATCTGAAACAGAGTTAAGTGACTATTTTTCAGAAGAAGATATAACCATTGACTCTGGCGCTGGAATAATTAACTATGGTGAAACAGATTTGAGTGGATTTGAGATTAGTTCTGATACTGTGCTGATAAATGAGGGCTCTTTCGGAGAAGGTATAAGTGGAGAATCAAGTGGTTTTAGTGAGGGATCTTTAGAATGGGGTACGGTTAGTGACACTGCCTATGGTGAAACAGATTCTGCAGGAATTGAGATAAGTACTGATACAGTGCAGATAGGTGAGGTCTCTTTAGTAGAAGGTGTGATCAGTGAGGAATGGAGTGACATTGTTTCTGGCAATGGAATAATAGGCAGTGGTGAAACAGATATTGAAGAATTATGGATAAGTACTGATACAGTGCAGATAAATGAAGTCTCTTCAGTAGAAGATGTGATCAGTGGGGAAAGGAGTGACATTATTTCTGGTGTTGGAATAATAGGCAGTAGTGAAACAGATATTGAAGATACAGTGCAGGTGGGGGAGATCTCTTCAGTTGAAGGTGTGATAATTGGGGAATGGAGTGGCATTACTTCTGATGTTGAAACAATAGATTATGGCGGAACAGATTTTAGTGGCTCTTGGGGAGAGGGCTTCGATGGTATAGAGTATGGTGGAACAGATTTAAGTGGCTCGTGGGGAGAGGGCTTCGATGGTATAGAGTATGGTGGAACAGATTTTGGTGGCTCTTGGACAGAGGGCTACGATGGTAGCATTAGTTCCAATGTTGGTGAAGTAGGAGAAAGTATAAGAACATATAATGTTGAGGAAGGAGACTATGTGGAAGATAGCTATGAACAGTTAATTGAAACATTTGGCTATGATGTAGTTGGTGGATTAGGTGAGAGCACTTGGGAAGGGGATATGATCTATAGTGAAGGAGAGTTTTGTAATAGATGCAGGAACAGTGCAGAAAGGGGTGGGCAACATGGAAAGTATTATCGATGGTAGTGTTGGAGGCTCTTGGGGAGGTGGTGGATTAGGTGAGAGTACTTGGAGCGGTGGTATGATCAATGGTGGAGGGGGAAGTTATGTAATAGATGCAGGAACAGTGCAGAAAGGAATTGGCAACATTGAAGGTACTTTCGATGGTAGTCTTGGAGGCTCTTGGGGAGGGGGTGGATTAGGTGAGAGCACTTGGAGCGGGGGTATGATCAATGGTGGAGGAGGAAGTTATGTAATAGATGCAGGAACAGTGCAGAAAGGAATGGGCAACATGGAAGGTGGTGGTTTTGGAGGCTCCTGGGGAGCTTCTTCCGGTTCATTTGGAGGCACAGGAGGAAGTGCAGGAGGAAGTAAATCATTCGGTGGCAAGAATGGAGAGTTTAAATGGAGTTCTGGATCTGGAGGGGGATTCTCAAAAAATGGTTATAGTGAAGTACTTGGGTTAGATGGGAAAGGTGGCAATAGTGCAAGTTACACGATGGTGTCAAAAATGGGTGGTGAAGAATTTAATCAGAAAGGAGACTATTTTGATATGTTCAACAAAATGAGTGATAAAGTAAAGCAGAAAGGAGGTACTTTGTTCACATCAAAAACCATGTAAACAACTTTTGAATATAGCTTTAGTTAAATAGAATATGCTATACCAATGCAGCTTATAACATGATTGCTTTGGGGAGTCTATTTTTCAAAAACTTCTAGAAACAGTATATGTAAGATCTCCACCCAGTGGTGACTTATGAAATACAGTAGCACTAAATCATAAATAAAATTGCCACGAAATTCCCAATGTGTTTTGATTAACTTTAAATGAAATGGAATCCATCAATACATTGTTGATTGTTGTTTAAAAGTGCTGGAGAGTCACTAACAAATCATCACAATTGAATATGTATTAATCAAATAACTGCTGTTCAAATCTACAAATTAAAGTAATAAAATTATATTGCATTCACCCTCTTGCTTGATGTTTCTTTATTCATTCTTGCTGTATAAGAGGAATCTCCCATTCAGTTAATTACAGTTCCCACGAACCATCTCTTTCCATGGACCATTATTACACACTTTGGGGTATATTTATCAAATCAAACAGTGGTGATAAGTATACTTCCTATTTTTTCTGTGGAACTATTTTACAGAGAGGATTAAAGTATAGAAAGTAAACCTTTTTAATCCATTTAAGGGACCACTGTACAATTACAAATATTATATATCTGACTAAGAAGCTAATTTAGCTGAAAAAAACACACAGCTAGTTTTTAATTAAAAAATAAACCAGAAGGCATCCATACTATATTGATGGAAGCTGTGTGTGAGAGTGGCATTTACATTTCTAGAGAGTAGTGGTCACATTGAAGGTGTCTGCTTCTGGGCCAGTGAATGGGTAGTGGTGTGGTGTGAATTTCATTAATGTCCAGTAACCTTAATAAACTCTCTTTGTTCCCTCATTCTCCACCCTCCCTACACTAATAGCCAAAACACATACCTGAGCTTTAACAAACACAACATTTTACGTGTTAACTGCATTGAATATGTGTGTAACATTGGGAAGAAAGCTCCTGCAGTCGAAACAAAACTGCAACGGAAATGTTGTTGCTTAAATAGAATAGGGATCATAGTTGAGGATTATACAGATAGAAAAATTAGTATCTCTCTGACAATGTTATTGGAAAAATATTAGTGCAGAGAGTTTCTTTGATATCTTTATTGAGATATAACCTGAAACAAAGATGTTTCATTTAATCATACAAATAATTTTTTGCCACATTTGGATTTCTGTACCAGAAACTGGGGACTGAACAGTGGGATAATTACTACACACAAGCCTCGGATTACTAGTGCATAAGCTAAGTGATATCTTCATTATTATGCAAGGTTTTAATATTCTCTGTATATTGTCACACTATTAATGTACATCTAATGGAGTTGGCCTCACAATTACTATAGTGATAATGTAAATGCTATTAACCTGAACCTACCCCTCAGTATGATTGTATAGCGGAACAATGTAAATAAAGGATGGATCACCTCTGTGTCTGCAAATTGAGCATATTCATATTATTTTATCAGTAAAACTTAGCAACATAAGGTGTGTGCTTGCTAATGCCAGAAGCTCATCAGGGAAAATGGGCAAGCTAGAATTTTTTGCGGTATATGAAAAATGGGACTTGATAGGCATTACTGAAACATGGTGGGATGAATCTCCTGGCTGGACGATTAATTTGGCTGGTTCTAACCTATTTAGCAAAGATAGGAGTAATGGTAGATGAGGAGGAGGGATTTGTCTGTTAAGCCTGATTTTAAGCTTATAGTCAGAGAAGATATTTATGCTAAACCTAGCGATAATGTAGAATGCTTGTGGGTTGAGTTAAATAGTGGAGGTAGTAATAGTTATATGGCACATTTTCAGTATATTCAAACTTTGGTGCTTACCCCTTTCCTTCACTCAGCAAAGCTAAGTAATTGCAAAAATTATGCTACTCTTTCATTATTTAACCTCACACAAAGCCATGGCTCATTACTTACTTTGCCTTTGATAATGCCATAATGAACAGCACATTTATAACTAATAAAATAAAAGGTTAAACTGACTATTTTCTAAAGGGGTGGCCATATTCTCTGGGTATGTCCCACATGCACAGCTTCTGCATCCGGGGCAGTGGTGGAGCTACAGCTGGTGCAGCAGGTGCAAAGCACATAAGTCCACAACATGGTAGGGACCATGTTACTGACAGCAGCCTGGAGTAAAGGGGACACTTAATTTATACATTAAACATTTTTATAGCGCAATTACTTAATCATCCTCAGGGTGATCTGGCCAACCACTAGCTACCCAATGAGTGACTCTCCACGTGCGTGCTGGGAGGGTACTTTACCGCAGACACCACAGTGTATTATTGCAATGAATTGTAGGGGCAGGGCACAAATCTCTGCCCTGCTCTAAGCAGGCATGGATTATGTCATCGCTTCATGATTAATATACCTGCATATTCACACATGCTCATAGTGCTTCTACAAAGTGAAAATGACAACCCCTTACAAACCAGTAGAAAGAAAAACTTGAATTTTATAAAATATAAATGAGCATATTTCACAGTGATCAAATTGGCTATACTTTTAGTTGGTGTAAAAATATTTGCATTAATGATTACAGTAATGATGTTTGGCACAGAAAGTAAGTGTTTTGGGTTGTGCGAGTACCTTCAGCGCTTATTGCGAGCCGTCGACGCACATTGCGAGCTTGTGGGTTGGGGTATTTTTGGTTGTCAGAGCCCCTTTGGTGCTGATTGCAAGGTCCGTGCTGATCGGCTTTTGGCGCTCATTGGGAGAAGGTATTTTTGTTGTGTGAGTACCTTCGGAGCTCATTGCGAGCCTCTGGGTTGGTGTTTTTTTGTTTCTCGGAGGCCGTTTGGCGCTGATTGCAAGGTCCATGCTGATCGCCTTTTGATGCTGATTGCGAGTCTCTCCCCTGGAGTAGTTTTGCTCCTATGAGCACACTTGGTCCTCCTTGTGAGGCGTGCAGTGAACGCCTTTGGCGTTTATTGCGATCCTGTGGTGTGGTGTTTTTTTAATTTTTCTGTATATGTATTTTTTATTGATAATTAATTAATGAATGAAAGCATAAATTAATATACTTTACCTATTTGTAATGAATATATGCAGCAATATGCTGAAGATCTAACAATCTGTTTTGATGTTCCTGCAGCATACAATGTAGGTTTGCACTGTTGTTGCGCTGAGGTGTAAGTGTCAGAAATGTGTCCAGTGTGTAGTGTAAATAGGCTGCGTGCGCGAGGGGAAACCATTTGTTTAGCTGTGTAGTTTCGCATTTTGTAATGGTAATGTTATTAGTTGCAATTTACTGTTGTAAAATGGCGGCGATTGTGTATGCGTTACGCGGGTGTGAAGCATTTTGCATCCTTCGTAATAGTAATACTCCAGAAGGACTGGCGAAATTATGGTACCAATATCAGAAAGCCAAACACAACTCAGAATTGGAACATTTCAAAGCTTTTTTAAGTGTCTCACCCGATAAATCTTTATGACTTTTGGCATTGAAACTGTGGCCCAAGCAGGTATCTATTACTGGCTACAGAGGAAGTGGGCTGTGAAGGATGACCCAGTGAGCTGTATACATTCAGAAGGGGTTTGCAATAAAGGCTACAAATATTGTGGGAGATGTTTTCACTGGGACAGCCAAAAGAGTACATTAAATGTGATTCCACCAGACACCTGAGTTCTGCATGTGATAAAGTTTGATGTTTTCAGGCCCTTATTCAATTGGTAAAATCACAATTACTTGAACTCGTAAAGCAGATCGTAAACATTACAGATATTCAATAGGCTGCATTTAGCTACTCGCATTCCAATTGTGAGTTTCCCGCACACTACGGGCCAGTCAAACCCACAAAACCGGCCTTAGAACTCCATTGGTTTTAGCACATCTGGAATATTACAAGCACTAAATAATTAAACTTATACAAAATCAATATTATATTAGACCCGGAGTGCTAGCTCGCAAATAAAGTCTAACCCGCAATTGAAAAAAGTATCAAGCTTCAGTCAAAAATATTGTGAGTATGCCAGAAGTCTCGCAAGTCATTTTTTAAACACTTAATAAAGCTGTAACAGCTATTAAACACATAATACTGTACTTTAAAAGCATGCCAAATAATAGAAACACATTATAATTATATGCACAGCAATTTCCAAGGAACTAGTAGGCCAATCTATATATATTTTTTTTATATATTTTCCTATTCATATAGTAATATTAAATATTGTTGCTACCAGATGCATAAAGCAAATAAAGATACAGCACATGACTAAATTGCAAGTCAAAAACATGGAACTGCCGTACAAATGATACGTGGCACAGCAGCTCAAATGTGGAATTTAAAAATATAGATATATTAATTTACATATTTCAGTCATCATATCTATATTAGAAAAAAACTATTTGTAATATTACACAGCCACATGACATATATCAAGTACCATGGGAACATACACCACAGTATGTAAAAGGTTAATACCAATCTGCAAACACACAGGGGCCACAACAGCTGATGTAATGCAATGACTAGTAAAGGGACATAACTCAAAAAATACTTAGCAACACTATTGATCATCACCACACTAATAACCCAAATCATTTACCCACATCCATGGGAAGTTTTGGCATCTACAACAAAACCTTAGCTCAAACAAAATGGGAATAAATGGCAGCATAAGTAGCCTCGGGCCTTACAAACAGTAGGGGGTTACAGTGATGTCCTTGGTCCCCTCCTCTTCCCCATCTACACCTCCTCCCTTGGCACACCTAAAAAATCCTTTGGATTTCAGTATTATCTCTATGCAGATGACACTCAAATCTACCTCTCCGCACCCGATCTATAGCTATCTCTTTTAGCTCAAGTTTCCAACTGCCTCTCTAGCATATCCTTCTGGATGTCTGCCCGCCAACTTAAACTCATCTCAACATGTTTAAGACTGAACTCCTAATCTTTCCACCCTCTACTACGGCTTCCACTCCTCAAATATCTCTCACTGTTGACAACACCATCATCACTCCCACCTCCCATGCCCGTTGTCTTGGAGTTCTACTGGATCCCGCCCTCTCTTTTATTCCTCACTAGAGATGTCGCAAATAGTTCGCCGGCGGACTGTTCCCGGCGAACATAGCAAGTTTGCGTTCGCGGCGAACTGCGAACATATGCAATATTCGACCCGCCCCCAATACTTTATCATTGAGCAAACTTTGAACCTGCATGTCACAGTCAGCAGACACATTCCAGCCAATCAGCAGCATACACTCCCTTCCAGACCCTTTAACCTCATGGACAGCAGCCATTTTGGAATCATAACTAACTTGCAGTCTTACTGAGAGGAGGGAGAGTGTAGGTGATACTGCATCAATAGGGAAAACCATAGCTAGGTAAGTTTATTCAGTGTCCAGTGCAGTGCTGAAGGACTCTTGTGCATTATTATTATTATTAATATTACTACTATATAATGTGTAGATGTACCAGCTGGGAATGCTCTTGTGCATTATTATTATTATTATTATTATTATTATTATTATTATTATTATTATTATTATATAATGTGTAGATGTACCGTCTGAGCATGCTCTTGTGCATTATTATTAATATTATTATTAGTAAAATACTACTACTAATAATAATAATGCACAAGAGCATGCCCAGCCAGTACATCTACACATTATATAGTAATAATAATAATAATACACAAGAGCATGCCCAGCCGGTACATCTACACATTATATAGTAATAATAATAATAATAATAATAATAATAATAATAATAATGTAGAAGAGCATGCACAGCCGGTACATCTACACATTATATACTAACAATAATAATAATAATAATAATAATGCACAAGAGCATGCCCAGCCGGTACATCTACACATTATATAGTAATAATAAGAATAATAATAATGCACAAGAGCATGCCCAGCCGGTACATCTATACATTATATACTAATAATAATAATAATAATAATGCACAAGAGCATGCCCAGCCGGTACATCTACACATTATATAGTAATAATAAGAATAATAATAATGCACAAGAGCATGCCCAGCCAGTACATCTACACATTATATAGTAATAATAATAATAATAATAATAATAATAATAATAATAATAATAATAATAATAATAACAATATAGAAGAGCATGCCCAGCCGGTACATCTACACATTATATAGTAATAATAATAATAATAATGCACAAGAGCATGCCCAGCCAGTACATCTACACATTATATAGTAACAATAATAATAATAATAATAATAATAATAATAATAATAATGCACAAGAGCATGCCCAGCTGATACATGTACACATTATATAGTAATAATAATAATAATAATAATAATAATAATGCACAAGAGCATGCCCAGCCGGTACATCTACACATTATATAGTAATAATAATAATAATGCACAAGAGCATGCCCAGCCGGTACATCTACACATTATATAGTAATAATAATAATAATAATAATAATAATAATAAAGCACAAGACCTCCCCTGTGTCTCCCCCCACTCTCTCCCATGTGTCTCTCTTCCCCCCCTCTCCCCTGTGTCTCCCCCCCACTCCCTCCCATGTGTCTCTCTCCCCCCCCCCCTGTGTCTCTCCCACCCTTCCCTGTGTCTCTACCACCTCTCCCTTCCCCAGTGTTTCTTTCCCCCCTCTCCTGTGTCTTTTCCCTCCTCCCTCTTCCCTGTGTCACTCTCCCCTCCACTGTGTCTCTACCCCCTCTCCCTTCCCGTGTTTCTTTCCGCCCTCCCCTGTGTCTTTCCCCCTTTCCCTCTCCCCTGTGTCTCTTCCCCCTCCTCTGTGTCTCTTCCCCCTTCTCCCCTGTGTCTCTACCCCCTCTCCCCTGTGTCTCTACCCCCTCTCCCTTCCCCTGTGTTTCTTCCCCCCTCCTCTGTGTCTTTACCCCCTTTTCTCTCCCCGGTGTCTCCTCACCACTCCCTCCCATTAGTCTCTTCCCCCCTCTCCCCTGTGTCTCTACCCCCCACTCTCTCCTGTGTCTCTCCCCCCTTCAATGTGTCTCTTCCCCTCACCTCTCCCCAGCCCTGTTTCTCTTCCCCCCTCTGCCCTGTGTCTTCCTCCCCCTCTCCACTGTGTCTTCCTCCCCCTCTCCCCTCTCCTGTGTCTTCCTCTCCCTCTCCCCTGTGTTTCCTCCCCCTCTCCCCTCCCCTGTTAGCTTCTATACGCATACATACATACGATAAGAAATCTGGGGGGGGGGGGGGTTACCCCTTACCCCCCCCCCAGTTCCAACACCCATGTGTACTGTATAATATTGTATTGCATTATGTTATATTATATCACTAGCGACTTGCCTGGCACAAATGACGGGGCAATAAAGTTTGAAGCCATGGCAATGCTGTTTGCCACACAATGTGATGCTTTTTGTACTCTGAGGACCTTCGGTGCTCATTGTGAGCCTCTTCCCTCGTGTCCTTCATGTTTAGTGCTTTGCAACGATCAATCTTTGGTGCTCATCGCAAAGACAGATATATAAGTACAGTGTTAAATATATAATTTTTTTTGTGCAGTGTAAATTAAAAAATGTATTCAGGTCTCAGAGCATAATAAAGTGATTTAGATTTGTAACTGCTTTGAGAGTGCTATCGCTGGCAGCCAATGAGCAGTAATCCAGATATATAATTGCAGAGTAAAAAGTAAAACATTTTAGTGTAGTGTAAAGTCTACATTTTTATTTTACATTACTAATTAATACTTATTAAATGAATGCACGATAATAACTATTGTGAATGAACAAATGTATTAGGAAGTGCGAAGCATTAATGTATGTAAAGTAACGGCAGTGTGAAATATATGCTATTAAGCGTATTTTTTTTATAGATATTTTTTTTAATAATAATGAATTAATTAATTACTAAAATACTTTACCTATTTGTAATTAATATATCCAGTGATCAATATCCTGAAGAGCTGACAATCAGTTTTGATTTTCCTGCAGCTTACAGTGTACATTTGGACTGTTGGTGACCAGAGGTGTAAGTGTCAGCAATGTGCGCAGTGCACGAGGGGAAACCGCTTGTATAGTCGTGTAACGCGCCATTTTAGATTTGTAATGTTATTAGTTGCAAGTTAGTGTTGTAAAATGGCGGCGATTGTGTATGTGTTACGCGGCTCGCCAGCAGTTTCCATTATTTATAATAGTGTATTTTGTACCTCGTCTGTTCCTAGGTAAAAGTCGTACATGGCTGGCGATGTTTTGCGCGGTTTGGGGTCGTGTAGCCTCGTTTTCATTTTTTCCGGCCGCCATTTTTTTTGACGCTTAGCTGATTTACAAGTGCCAACTGGGGAAGACGTTAAAGATATCACATATCTAGTTGTGAGCAGGCGGGTTGTTGCTAATGCTGCGGGCTTGCGAAGCGAGGGCCAGAGTTGCTGGCAAGGAGCGCCGAAGGCTCCCACGTCGGCTGCAATGAGCCGCAGGCGGGACTTACACCATCAAATTTACGGACTTACCATCCAAAAATACGGGACTTAGAAAAAAAAACATTACGAGCTCACAAAAATACGACCTTAACGCCCGAACCGCACGCACTTAAAAACATTAAAAACACAATAAATACACACAACAAACACATAAAAAGCTTACCCACAGCAAGGCGGGCACCGAGGACCTCTGCAAGTGAAGATACACCTCCATTTAAGTCCAAATTCATGAGTTTAGACACCCGAAAATCACCTAAGTGAGAGAAAAAATGGCCCTTGAAAAAAAGAAAACGAGGCTACAGGACCCTAAACACGCAAAACACATACGGATTTTCCTAAAAAGCCGTACGAGGTAAAGATACACTATTAACAAGGACGCTAAATCATTCACACCCGCGTACCACATACACATTCCCCGCCATTTTACAACACTAACCTACACAATGCGGAAGTACCCAGCTACCCTAACGGCTTCCCCTCGCGCACGCAGCCTATTGACACCACACACTGCACACATTGCTGACACTTACACAGCAGCTCCACAGCACTGAAAACCTACATTGTATGCTGCAGGAACATGAAAACAGATTGTCAGCTCTTCAGCACAATGCTTCCTGCATATATTACTTACAAATAGGTAAAGTATATTCATTTAGTAATTATTTCATTAGCATACAAAAATACATATACACAAAAAAAACATTATCACATTAAACATAAAAGCCATTCACTGCGCGCCTCACAGCGAGCACCAACGCTGCTCATAGCACACAAAGCCTTGCAATAAGCGCAAAAAACACATCACCGCCGACCAAAGAATAACAGCAAAAGCGCCTATCAGAAAAAAAATACAACCAACAGCCTCGCAATGAGCGCCGAAGGATCTCTGACCGCCAACAAAATTAATGTCTCGTCCAAACACCATTACCTGCCTTACAATCTTATTGCCGCCATTTTTTCACGGGCAAGTCGCTAGTAAATATATAAAGATCAAGATAATAAAAGTATCAGGAAATGTAACACAAAGATGCACGCGCGTCTGAATAATACGACAAATACGGATTTTTGTCATAAATGATATGATCGCAGTATTGGGTCATAAACCCTAAACACTGGAATCTGTTACATACAATTTACTGATGATGTCATTAATGGGCTTCAAGGGGGGGGATCTCTTTTCATACTTTTTGAGCGGTGCAAATCCAACATACGCAGAGCGGAAACGCCACATCTGTGGGACACACACAAAGGGGTTCACTTTGTCAGAAAAAACAAACAAATATGAAATATTTAATAATCATATTTTGATGTTACCAACAGATAAGGAAACAAAACTGAGGTTATTATATCTAATAGTAGCAAGCCTGGGAGTACTGGGAGTAATAATACTGCAGCAAGAGGTCAGGACTAATGTCACCTATAGACCCCCAGACAGATAAAGGTCAGTACTAATGTCCCTCTATAGACCCCCAGTCAGATAAAGGTCAGTACTAATGTCCCTCTATAGACCCCTAGTCAGATAAAGGTCATTACTAATGTCCCTCTATAGACACCCAGTCAAATAAAGGTCAGTACTAATTTCACCTATAGACCCCCAGTCATATAAAGGTCAGTACTAATGTCCCTCTATAGACCCCCAGTCAGATAAAGGTCAGTATTAATGTCCCTCTATAGACACCCAGTCAGATAAAGGTCATTACTGATGTCCCTCTATAGACACCCAGTCAGATAAAGGTCAGTACTAATGACCCTCTATAGACCCCCAGTCAGATAAAGTTTTGAAATGTTTCTTGGATAGCATTGGGGCTAAAGGAGGTTTGGCCATCAGGTAGTCTAAAGATACCGTATATTATGTCCTCTCTTGGGGGGTAAAGACACTAATAATTCCTCCAATAAAATTCTGTTTTTTTATGTGGGCAAGCTCCCTGGTTAGCCCATTGGGTTATCTGTTAAAAAGAGATGTGCAGAGACTGTGGGGGCTGTTAGCCTCCTTGTCCCCGTGTGGTCGTTTAGAATCCCTGCTGCTGCATGTTTCAGCTTTATTAAGGTGTAATTGTACAGCATTTGACTCAAGTAGCTGCCTGTGCTGGGTCAGTTTGGCTTAATTGCTGGGCACTTTTCCTGCCAAGATGGCGACCGTCAGTCCATGGGCCTCTATGTCCCCTTCACTACCTTTGTCCCTGCTTGTGTGCTTATTTGGGATGGCCCCCCTTTATATCTCCGGCCCGTGGCCTTCTCAGGTCCCCCCCTTAATCTCTGAGTGTGGGTATGCGGGCTGGGGCGTTGAATCAGGCCTACCTTCTTCTCTGCTTGCTGCAAGATCAACAATACCTAATTTTTCAGGCATGTGTACATGCCTAATTTTTCTGGCCTCTGGTGCTGAACTGTGCCTTCAACAAAAAGGCACATAACAGGGATTAAACTGATAGGAGTAGTACTAATTAACACACCACTCATATCTGGTGTAACAGTAGTGTACATTTAAAACAAAAAACATTTTTTCTACTGTAATAGATTGCATAGCAGTTAGTTGTCTGCAAGCGTGTGTCAGACCTACAGCGTCTACTCTGCCAACTTCTGCAAGTGCACAGTGCCACTAATATCTGTTGTCACAGTAGCTTGGACGCATAGTACCAATCTGTCAAAATCGGTAATGATGAATGAGGTCTAGAGTAGCCTGGTTCCCTTATCCTCTACAGGTTGAGACCTAATGTTTGGGTGACTCCAGACCAACACATGAGTACAAGCAGCACACAAACTCAAAGCCGCCATCCTCCTTCTGGTCCAGCATCATCAGCCACATAAACCACTGCTGTCCTCCTTGCCCCCTCTCAACCATCCGCCACTGCGTCAATCGCCTTGAGCAGTTCCTGCTCATCTGCCCATAGTCAGGTGCCTGTAAAGGACATGTTTGAGCGTAAGAAGCTAATGTCTCAAAGTGCCCCAAAATTGAAGTGATACGACCAACAAAGCATCTTTTTCCATCTCCCGGTTCTAAAAATCCAGGCCTTATACACGCCCCCTGATATGTGCTTTAACAGGTTTTAAACTGATAAGAGTAGTACTACTTAACACACCTTATAATAATGCAGAGAGAGGCAACGCAGTGAGAGGAGTCTGAAGAAGAGGAGTCAGAGGAGGAAGGTGGCTTTGAGGAGGTGGAAGACCAAACACAGCAGGCGTCCCAGGGGGCTTGTTGTCACCTTTCGGGGACCCTTGGTGTTGTACGTGGCTGGGTGGAGGAAGAGACCTTCAATGACATCAGTGAGGACAAGGAACGGGACATGGCTAGCTTGGTATCCAACCTTGTGCAAATGGGGAGTTTGCGGTTGTGCAAAGGGACTGTTTGTGGTTGTTTGCGGTGCGTTAAACGGGGAGTTTGGTCTGTCACTGTGAAGCAGGCCTAACCCTTACACTACCTGATTGATACAACATCATACCTGATGTTTTAAAGCACGTTATTCCAAACAATTTAGGAATGTTAGGTAATTTATGCCCTTTATGGCTTAAAACCAGACTCTGCATCAACTATGTTATTTTCCGTGGGAGTTTTGCCATGGATCCCCCTTCGGCATGCCACAGTCCAGTTCTTAGTCCCGTTGAAACAACTTTACCATCACTATTGTGGCCAGAAAGAGTCCCTGTGGGTTTTAAAATTCGCCTGCCCATTGAAGTCTATGGCGGTTTGCCGGGTTCGCCGGTTCGCGAACATTTGCGGCGGTTCGCGTTCGCGGTTCGCGAACCGAAAATTTTATGTTCGCGACATCACTATTAATAAGTTAATCAAGTTAATATTTTTTTTTTGTAAATTAAAATATGAATTAAAAAAAAAAAAAAAAGATGACAAACATTTTATTTCTCTTTTCTTTAGCAATCAGATAAATGTATACAAGAGGCATGAAATATATGTAATGTATGGCTTAATATGTGATACAAACTGCTGTAATAATATTACCAAATTGTCTTCAATAAAAATATTGGATAACAACAAAAAATGGTGGCAATTGTACTGGTTAAAAAAACCTAATCTTAGGTTCTGATTTATTTATTTATGTGTGTGACTAAGTAAATTAGTAATTACTAAATAGCTTACTTTCAATACTTAATTCAGAAACGATATCTTCAAGTTTCTTCTCAGTTTAAAAATTAGTATTTCAAGAATTCACCAAATTAATATAATCTACATTCTCCATCAAACTTAAAGAAGAGAAAATAAAGCTTCTTCTTTTTTTCCTTTGTTGTTTTAACTTTATTCAGTTATTATTATTACTAGCAACTTGCCTGTCAAAAATGATGGTGCAATAAAATTGTAAGGCAGGTAATGCTGTTTTCCAGAGAGAGTAGGTGTTTTGGTGCTCGGAGATCCTTCGGCGCTCATTGCGAGCCTCTTGGTTGTTGTATTTTTTTTATCAGATGCGCTTTTGGTGTCATTGTAAGGTCGGCGCTGATCTGCTTTTTGCGCTTATTGCAAGGCTGTCCCCTGGTGTAGTTTGTGTGCTATGACCAGCGCTGGCGCTCGTTGTGAGGCGACCGGTGAATGGCTTTTGCGTTTATTGCGATAGTGTGTTTTTTTTTTGTTTGTGTATATGTTTTTGTATGCTAATTAAATAAGTAATAAATTAATACATTAATATACTTTACCTATTTGTAAGTAATATATGCAGGAAGCATTGTGCTGAAGAGCTGACAATCTGTTTTGATGTTCCTGCAGCATTCAATGTAGGTTTGCAGTGTTGTGGACCAGAGGTGTAAGTGTCAGCAATGTGTGCAGTGTGTAGTGTAAAGAGGCTGCGTGCGCGAAGGGAAGCCGTTAGTGCAGCTGTGTACGTCCGCATTGTGTAAGTTGGAGTTGTAAAATGGCGGCAAATGTGTAAAAGGTACGAGGCTGTGGATGATTTAGAGTCCTTGCTAAAAGTGTACCTTGTACCTCGTACGGCTTTTTGGAAAATCCGTATGTGCTTGGTGGTGTTTTGCAGATTTAGGGTGGTGTAGCCTCGTTATCGTTTTTTTCGGCAGCCATTTTTTCTCTCTCTTAGGGGATTTCCGTATGTCTAAACTCTGTAAATTGGGCTTAAATTGAGGTGTAACTTCACCCGCAGAGGTCCTGGGTGCCCCCCCCCCCCCCCCCCTTGCTGTGGGTAAGGTTTTTTGTAATTTTTGTGGGTCAGTTGATATTGATGTGGCGAACATAAAATTTTCGGTTCGCGAACCGCGAACGCGAACCGCCGCAAATGTTCGCGAACCGGCGGACCCGGCGAACCGCCATAGACTTCAATGGGCAGGCGAATTTTAAAACCCACAGGGACTCTTTCTGGCCACAATAGTGATGGGAAAGTTGTTTCAACGGGACTAACACCTGGACTGTGGCATGCCGGAGGGGGATCCATGGCATAACTCCTACGGAAAATTACATAGTTGATGCAGAGTCTGGTTTTAAGCCATGAAGGGCATAAATTACCTAACATTCCTAAATTGTTTGGAATAACATGCTTTAAAACATCAGGTATGATGGTATCGATCAGGTAGTGTAAGGGTTAGGCCCGCTTCACATTGACAGACCAAACTCCCCGTTTAACGCACAGCAAACAACTGCAAACAGTCCATTTGCACAACCACAAACTCCCCATTTGCACAAAGTTGGATACCAAGCTAGCCATGTCCCGTTCCTTGTCCTCACTGATGTCATTGAAGGTCTCTTCCTCCACCCAGCCACCAAGGGTCCCCGAAAGGTGACAACAAGCCCCCTGGGACGCCTGCTGTGTTTGGTCTTCCACCTCCTCAAAGCCACCTTCCTCCTCTGACTCCTCTTCTTCAGACTCCTCTCACTGCGTTGCCTCTCTCTGCATTATTATAAGGTGTGTTAAGTAGTACTACTCTTATCAGTTTAAAACCTGTTAAAGCACATATCAGGGGGCGTGTATAAGGCCTGGATTTTTAGAACCGGGAGATGGAAAAAGATGCTTTGTTGGTCGTATCACTTCAATTTTGGGGCACTTTGAGACATTAGCTTCTTACGCTCAAACATGTCCTTTACAGGCACCTGACTATGGGCAGATGAGCAGGAACTGCTCAAGGCGATTGACGCAGTGGCGGATGGTTGAGAGGGGGCAAGGAGGACAGCAGTGGTTTATGTGGCTGATGATGCTGGACCAGAAGGAGGATGGCGGCTTTGAGTTTGTGTGCTGCTTGTACTCATGTGTTGGTCTGGAGTCACCCAAACATTAGGTCTCAACCTGTAGAGGATAAGGGAACCAGGCTACTCTAGACCTCATTCATTATTACCGATTTTGACAGATTGGTACTATGCGTCCAAGCTACTGTGACAACAGATATTAGTGGCACTGTGCACTTGCAGAAGTTGGCAGAGTAGACGCTGTAGGTCTGACACACGCTTGCAGACAACTAACTGCTATGCAATCTATTACAGTAGAAAAAATGTTTTTTGTTTTAAATGTACACTACTGTTACACCAGATATGAGTGGTGTGTTAATTAGTACTACTCCTATCAGTTTAATCCCTGTTATGTGCCTTTTTGTTGAAGGCACAGTTCAGCACCAGAGGCCAGAAAAATTAGGCATGTACACATGCCTGAAAAATTAGGTATTGTTGATCTTGCAGCAAGCAGAGAAGAAGGTAGGCCTGATTCAACGCCCCAGCCCGCATACCCACACTCAGAGATTAAGGGGGGGACCTGAGAAGGCCACGGGCCGGAGATATAAAGGGGGGCCATCCCAGTTTAATACCTGTTACAGCACAGGGGGCGTGTATAAGGCCTGGATTTTTAGAACCGGGAGATGGAAAAAGATGCTTTGTTGGTCGTATCACTTCAATTTTGGGGCACTTTGTGACATTAGCTTCTTACGCTCAAACATGTCCAGGCACCTGACTATGGGCAGATGAGCAGGAACTGCTCAAGGCGAAAGACGCAGTGGCGGATGGTTGAGAGGGGGCAAGGAGGACAGCAGTGGTTGATGTGGCTGATAA
The DNA here is from genome assembly GCA_027410445.1 of Discoglossus pictus. Lineage (NCBI taxonomy): Eukaryota > Metazoa > Chordata > Amphibia > Anura > Alytidae > Discoglossus > Discoglossus pictus. The sequence goes on from CM050174.1 coordinate 64,446,700, forward strand.
TGCTGGACCAGGAGGAGGATGGCGGCTTTGAGTTTGTGTGCTGCTTGTACTCATGTGTTGGTCTGGAGTCACCCAAACATTAGGTCTCAACCTGTAGAGGATAAGGGAACCAGGCTACTCTAGACCTCATTCATCATTACAGGTTTTGACAGATTGGTACTATGCGTGCATCTACTGTGACAACAGATATGAGTGGCACTGTGCACTTGCCGAAGTTGTCAGAGTAGACGCTGTAGGTCTGACACACACGCTTGCAGACAACTAACTGCTATGCAATCTATTACAGTAGATTTTTTGTTTTTGTTTTAAATGTACACTACTGTTACACCAGATATGAGTGGTGTGTTAATTAGTACTACTCCTATCAGTTTAATCTCTGTTATGTGCCTTTTTTTTGGGTTTGGTTGTTGAAGCCACAGTGCAGCACCAGAGGCCAGAAAAATTAGGCATGTACACATGCCTGAAAAATTAGGTGTTGTTGATCTTGCAGCGAGTAGAGAAGAAGGTAGGCCTGATTCAACGCCCCAGCCCCGCATACCCACACTCAGAGTTTGAGGGGGGAACTTGAGAAGGCCACGGGCCGGAGATATAAAGGGGGGCCATCTCAAATAAGCACACAAGCGGGGACAAAGGTAGTGAAGGGGACATAGAGGCCCATGGACTGACGGTCGCCATTTTGGCAGGAAAAGGGCCCAGCAATTAGGCCAAACTGACCCAGCACAGGCAGCTACTTGAGTCAAACGGTGTACAATTACACCTTAATAAAGCTGAAACATGCAGCAGCAGGGATTCTAAACGGCCACACGGGGACAAGAAGGCTAACAGCCTCCACAGTCTCTGCACCACTCTTTTTAACAGATAACCCAAGGGGCTAACCAGGGACCTTGCCCACATAAAAAACAGAATTTTATTGGAGGAATTATTAGAGTCTTTACCCCCCAAGAGAGGACATAATATACAGTATCTTTAGACTACCTGATGGCCAAACCTCCTTTAGCCCCAATGCTATCCAAGAAACATTTCAAAACTTCTATCAGACGATATATTCATCCCAATCCCGCTGCAGCGGATCTGACATAGAGTCCTTCCTACTACAGCAAGAAGTCCACAAAATACCTGTACCTCAATTGGACAGCTTGAACCTAGACATATCCCAAGAGGAAGTTAAATCTACAATCCAAGATCTTAAATTTAGCAAGTCCCCAGGGCCAGACGGTTTTACTCATCTGTACTATAAGAAATTTGAGCCCTTTCTTTGCCCCGCACCTAACATCTTTGTTTAACGCTATACTAAATGGAGAACCTATGCCCCCTTAATTGAATCAGGTCGACCTCATAGTCTTTCAAAAAGAGGGCAGGGACCCTTTAGAGGTTAAAAATTATCACCCCATACCCCTGATAAATGTGGATGTCAAGATCCTAGCTAAAATTATGGCCAAACGAATATCTAGTTTTTTACTGGACTAAATACACAAGGACCAAACAGGGTTCATTCCTTTCAGAGAGGCAGGAGATAATGTTAGGAGGGTTCTGAACGCCCAGTTCTTGGCTCAACACTATAACAACCCAGTTTGCCCTCTAGCCCTAGACATAGAGAAGGCTTTTGATACGGTGGAATGGCCATATATGTACAAAATGCTAGATAAGTTTGGATTTAAGGGACGCTTTCTCAACCTGCTCAGAAGGTAGTACGAATCAACAGTAGCTAACTTAAAGATACCAGGGGACCATAAGGCCAAAATCCAAGTATAGAGAGGGACCAGGCAGGGATGCCCACTCTGCCCACTGCTCTTTGCTCTTGCCATTGAACCCCTAGCGCAGGCAATCAGAACCAACCATGCCATCCAGGGGGTTCAAGTAGGACACCATCAGTTTAAGTGTTCACTTTTCGTGGACGATATGCTTTGCACCCTGACCAAGCCCCTTCCCTCTATACCAGCACTCATGTCCACTATAAAATACTTCAGCTAAATCACGGGCCTCCAATCCTTGGAAAAGGATATTTCTCTTTCAATGGAATCCTGCTTACTGGGAATACACATAAAAAAACTTATCTCAATCCTAGAACAAGCTATTCCAATTAATGGCTTTAGCATTCAAAATACACATAGCTACACGGGCACGGATGGATTTACAAATCTCTAGTACCAAACTTTTATAGACTTGTTATTACCCCACTTAGCCACACTTTTCAATCAAATTTTAGAAGGCTCTCCCATGCCACAAGAACTAAACCATGCAAATATGATATGTTTCCCGAAAGCACGACTAGACCCATTAGAACTTAAAAATTACTGCCCCATATCACTCCTAAACGGGGATATAAAAATTTTGGCCAAATTAATGGCAAACAGGATTTCGCGATTTCTCCCCACCATAATCCATAAAGACCAAACAGGGTTTATCCACCATAGACAAACGGGGGACAATATCAGACGGACACAAAATTTAATCTCATGGTCATCCCTACATCAAATACCCACATGCCTTTTGGAGTTAGATATTGAAAAGGCCTTTGATACGTTGGAATGGCCTTATTTAAAAGCAGTATTACAGAAATTTGGGTTTGCAGGCAAATTTATGAACTTGATAGATACATACTACAAATCCCCGTTAGCCAGATTAAAACTCCCGGGAGATCGCTTACAACACATAAAGATTCAAAGGGGAAAAAACAAATTTTTAGATTTATTTGGAATCATAAAGCCCAGAGGATCTAAAAAAATAATATGTATAGACCAAAAGGGAATCTCAAACTGTATTACAAGGCAGCGCAGCTGGCTTTCATTTCTCTGGCACATTCTCCCACACATCAGCCGCTCTGGGTATTTATGGAAAATGTAAGCATGTCACCTTATACATGGGATACAGTAATATGGATTCCAGGCCTGTATACTTTTTTGAGAAACTTGAAAAACCTGTTGATTAAGCACTCATTAAAAATATGGACGGAGATGAACTGGACACAAAAACTGGACACTCGGGTATCAGATCTTACCCCTATCGTATCCAATCCACACTTTAAGATACATCTTCCGGAAAGCTCTCTCAGTTGGTGGAAGTCTCAGAACCTACTAAGGGTTGGTCCATGGTGGCATGACGACAAAATAATGACCTTTGAGCGGGTGAGAGATAGATACAATTTACCCCTGGCTAAACACTATAATTTTTGCAGGATACATCATTTTATTTATACGATAAGTGGTAGGGGAACCCCCCAAAGAAACACCTGACTACTCAAAAAATGTAGGGATTCCCCCTTTCAGCCTGGTATTATTAGCCTCATGTATGAACTATTTAATGAAAACTCATGGGCAAACAAACCAGACTATACAAAAGCCTGGGAGAGGGATTTGGGCACCGAGTTGGCAGACAGCACATGGGATAAAAGTTGGCGAGGCTTAAGTAGGGGATCTTTAAATTATAGTCTGCTTGAGACTTCAATAAAGGTCCTACACAGGACATATATTACTCCTTTTAAGCTAAAAAAAAAGGGGTTCCAAAACGGAGCAGCTCATGTTTTAGGATCAGTGGTAATGAGGCTACATTTATTCATGTCTGGTGGGAGTGTTCGGCAGTCATAAGACTATGGAAAGAAACATGCTTACTAGCTTCTAAAATGTTTAAGATTCAGATTTCTGCTAATATAGAAAACTGCATGCTGGGTGTTCCGCATGTCTGTCTCTTGTCCGCTCAAAATAGGCTATTAAAGTTCATCATGTTGGCCACAAAGAACCATATAGCCAGACAATGGAAATCAGATACCCTACACTTTCAGGTGGTTAAAAATAGATTAAACTTTATCCTTATAAATGAACGCCTTACCCATTTAGTAGACAACTCCATGGATACGTTTTGAGATATATGGTCTCCGTGGCTGCAATTAAGGGATAGCCTATCATCTGGAGACAATTAAAGAAATTTAGGTCCGGAATAGGGGCTCCCCTAAATGGGAGAGGATATTCTCAAGAGAACAGGATGGATGGAGGTGTGTGTGGATCCTTAGAGGGGCGGAGGACAGAGGTAAGTGCTATATTTTACATCATATTTATGTAAAAAAGGAGGATGTTTGTGGACCTTTCCCTTTCCCAACATGTTAAATGTTAAAACTAGTTATTTTTCCCCCCAATTATATTCAGATTCAAGACTTGAAGGGAATCAACTTAAAACAAACTGAATTAAAGCTATATTAATAACTGAAAAGTAAAATAAAATATATATTTTTAGGCACAACCAAATCCAGATAACATACTAGCCCTAGATATGGTATAAGCTCCAAGATTATGGAATGGAAAGGGGTAAACTGAGTATTAATAGAGATAAGGTAACTCAGTGATATATTAACATGTATGGATATATAGGTAACATGGAAATGGTTGTTTGAATATGATATATTACCTGACCTAATAAAATATTTTTTTAAAGAAAAAATACACATAGCTAGTAGTTGGAAAACCCCAAATTAAAACTTTCAGGAATTAATAAAAAAAATCAACTATTTACTGCTCAACGAGAGATTAAACCATGTAGTCTTGGATAGAATCACCCAGTTCCAGACAATTTGGGATCCCTGGATAACATCCCCATTTAGTGCCCCCCTAATATAATAGAAACATTTGTTAATGGTTGAAGCGACTCGGGGGGAAGGACCGAAGTGGGGAGCCCTGGAGGAGAGCCTTCAGAAGCAACCGGCGGCAAAATCATCCGAGGAAAGGAGAGGTCGCCTACTGAAGCCTGCCCTAGGGTAACCCAAGGGCGATTGAGCAGGTTAGATATTGTAAATAATAAGCTCTGCTGGAGTGATGATAGATAATAGGACTTTGGTGTTAACTGCTGATATACTCTTTACTATTGTCTGTTTTACCATGTCTTAGGTTTCTCTTAAAAATTGCAATCACAGTAAAAAAAAAGAAAATTTATTAACCAAAAAAGTAAAAATAAGAAGGCCTAGCCAGCTAATTTTAACAAAATGTCTTCATTGTAAATATTTATTTTTGCACAACTGTTGTGTTATGCACGACTGTTCAATATGCTTTCTTTTTCATTACATGACGTATGCCTTCTGACATAAAAATGTAAATAAAAAAAATAGGTATTGTTGCAGCCGCTGCTGTTGCAGCGGCCAGAAAAATTGACCTTTGTTCCCCAGGCAGAAAGTGCCATAAAACATTGCGTCTTCTTGAACCCTAGTTGGTGGCGGATAAGTCACGCAAGTCATCCGGCATTCAAAGATAACATACAGCAGCGTGTGGACCAGTTTTAGCCGAAGGTAGCTCATCTCATCAGGCTTTTTTCAGTCGAATGTATCGCCCAGTGTCAGTCCCCTCGGGATCCATCCCTCATTCATCTTTATAAAGGTGAGGCAATCTAGACTTTTTTGCCCTAGGCAACTTCTCTTCTCGGTGACAAAACCTCCTGCTGCAATGAAAGTCCTTTCTGACAGGACACTTGAAGCGGGGCAGGCCAGAAGTTCAATTGCAAATTGGACCTGCTGCATCCTTTCTGACTTGCGGTAATTTGGTAACAAATCAGGCACTTTCTGCTGATACCGGGGGTCTAGTAGCGTGCACACCCAGTACAGGTCATTCCCCTTCAGCCTTTTTATACGAGGGTCCTGCGACAGGCACGACAGCATGAAAGACCCCATTTGCACAAGATTGGATGCATAGCTACCCATGTTCCGTTCCTCGTCCTCAGTGATCTCGCTGAAGATATGTTCTTCCCCCCAGCAACGTACAACTCCACGGGTACCAGATAGGTGACAACGAGCACCCTCGGATGCCTGTTGTGATTGGTCTTCCTCCTCCCCCTCAAAGCCACATTCCTCCTCTGACTCCTCTTCCTCACAATCCTCTTCCAGCGTTGCCGCAGGTCCGGCAAGCGATGCTGATAAGGCTGTTTCTGGTGGTGATGGTGACCACAACTCTTCCTCTTCCTCGTCACGCTCATCTATGGCCTGATCCAGCACTCTTCGCAGGGCACGCTCCAGGAAGAAAACAAATGGTATGATGTCGCTGATGGTGCCTTCGGTGCGACTGACAAGGTTTGTCACCTCCTCAAAAGGACGCATGAGCCTACAGGCATTGCACATGAGCGTCCAGTAACGTGGCAACAAAATCCCCAGCTCCGCAGAGGCTGTCCTAGCACCCCGGTCATACAAGTACTCGTTAATGGCTTTTTCTTGTTGGAGCAGGCGGTCGCACATTAGGAGTGTTGAATTCCAACGTGTGGGGCTGTCACAAATCAAGCGCCTCACTGGCATGTTGTTTCACGGCTGGATATCTGAAAAGTGCGCCATGGCCGTGTAGGAATGCCTGAAATGGCCACACACCTTTCTGGCCTGCTTCAGGACGTCCTGTATGCCTGGATACTTATGGACAAATCGTTGTACAATCAGATTACACACATGTGCCATGCACGGCACATGCGTCAACTTGCCCAAATTCAATGCCGCCAACAAATTTCTTCCATTGTCACAAACCACTTTGCCAATCTCCAGTTGGTGCAGAGTCAGCCATTGATCCACCTGTGCGTTCAGGGCCGACAGGAGTGCTGGCCCGGTGTGACTTTCTGCTTTCAGGCAAGTCAACCCCAAGAAGGCATGACACTGCCGTATCCAGGATGTGGAAAAGTATCTGGGGAGCTGGGGGGTGCCGTTGATGTGGAGCAAGACGCAGCAGAAGAGGACTTAGCTGAGGAGGTTATGGAAGAGGATGGAGTAGGAGGAGTAGAGGAGGTGGCAGCAGGCCTGCCTGCAAGTCGTGGCGGTGTCACAAACTCCTCTGCAGAGCCACGCATTCCATGCTTGGAAGGCGTCAGCAGGTTTACCCAATGCGCAGTGTAGGTGATATACCTGCCCTGACCATGCTTTGCAGACCAGGTATCAGTGGTCAGATGGACCCTTGCCCCAACACTGTGTGCCAGAGATGCCATTACTTCCTTTTGCACAATCGAGTACAGGTTGGGGATTGCCTTTTGGGCAAAGAAATTTCATCCGGGTACCTTCCACTGCGGTATCTCAATCGCAAAATTTTTTTGGAACGTCTCAGACTCCACCAGCTTGTATGGTAAAAGTTGGCGGGCTAAGAGTTCAGACAAGCCAGCTGTCAGACGCCGGGCAAGGGGGTGACTTTGTGGCATTGGCTTCTTACGCTCAAACATGCCCTTGACAGACACCTGACTGTGGGGAGATGAGCAGGAACAGCAAGAGGCGAGAGACGGAGTGGCGGATGGTTGAGAGGGGGCAAGGAGGACAGCAGTGGTTGACGTGGATGAAGATGCTGGACTAGGAGGAGGATGGCGGCTTTGAGTTTGTGTGCTGCTTGTACTCATGTGTTGATCCCATAGGCGTTTATGATGTGACATCATGTGCCTTCGCAAAGCAGTTGTACCTAGGTGGGTGTTGGACTTCCCACGACTCAGTTTCTTTTGGCACAGGTTGCAAATGGCATGGCTGTTCTCAGAGGCAGACACAAAAAAAAATGCCACACTGCTGAGCTCTGCGGTGATGGCATTCTGGTGGTGGCAACAGCATGCGTTGATTGGCGTGCTGTCTGGCTGACCCCGGGTGCTGATGCATGCTGTCTGACTGTGCCACTAGCTCGTTGCGATGACCTCCCTCTGCTTCCAACTCGTCTCCTCCTCCTCTCTGTCTCCCCATCTGAACTTTCCCCCTGTTCTTCTTCTCTTCTAGCGGGCACCCACGTGACATCCACGGACGCATCGTCATCATCATCACCCGCCTCACTTGTATCTGACAACTCAACAAAAGAAGCAGCAGCGGGTACATCATCATCATCACATCGTACGTACATGTGTGTACTGCTGCCTGACTGAGACATATCCCTGTTATCTACATCCTCTGGCAATAATGGTTGCGCATCACTAATTTCTTCAAACTGATGTGTAAATAACTCTTCTGACTGATCAATTGAATCGGCTGTGGTACTAGTGTTGGTGGTGGCGGCAGGCGGGCGAGTGGTAACTTGAGAGGTGCCCGAAGCTAAGCTGGAGGAGGATGGTGCGTCAATGTTCCAAGCGGAAGCTGTAGAATATTGGGTGTCCTGTGTTAGCCAGTCAACTACGTCCTCTGAACTTTTCAATTTCAGGATAACTGGCCTCTGAACACTGGGCATTATTGTAGGGCCAAAGGGAATCACAGCACCACGACCACGACGGCCCCTGCGGGGTATCCTGCCTCTGCCTGTCATTTTTTTTCCGATTAATGGTACTATGCATGCAAGCTACTGTGATTGGATTTGTTGAACTTGGCACAATACTTGTAAGCCTGACACACACACTGGCTAGTGGTCAGTCAAATGAACTTAGATTTAAGAAAATAAAATTATTGTTTTTTTAAATGTAGACTGCTGGTACCCCAACTAGATTGGATTGGTTGAACTTGGCACAGTATATTTTAAACATTATGAAAGACGTGTTCTGTAAACTAAATAAAAATCATATTAGGAGGTTGAGACACAAAGAAACCGGATGGGGGGATACCGAGCAGAGCACACCATCTACAGCTCACTGGGAGACAAACTCATCCATTTCCCCAGTGGACAAAGCCAGGTGGTACTCTGCCCGGATACGGGAGCGCACCAGCACCCGGAACATGGCCTCAGGTGACAAGGGAACCCCCCATATCAAACACTGCTTCCTGGACTTATATATAGCCAATTTGGCTAATGCCAGGAGCAGGTTGACGAGGAGGTCCCTGGCCTTATTGTCCCGGGACACTGGGCGCCCCCAAAAATAAAAATGTGAGGGGAGAAATGCAGCCAGAACTGCAGGAGGAGGCCCCTCAAGAGTGACAAGAGGGGCTGCAGTCCGTATTCCAGGAGATCCCCGACTCGGGTCATCCATGCATGACTAAGGCGGCAGATGATACTGGGGGACTGTAACATTGGAGCCCCCACTGCTGGATTGAATAGCAGGGCCTCCACGAGGAGCACGTCGTCAGCATAAGCTGAAAGGACAATCCGCATGTCTGGATCTTTTAGCACCAGCCCTGAGAGCCTTTTCCTCAGTAGGCAGAGGAAAGGCTCGATGGCCAGTGCATATAACTGTCCACACAAGGGACATCCTTGACGCACCCCTCATCCAAATACCAAAGGTGCTGTTAGGGACCAATTGATTTTAAGTAAACACTCTGCAGAGGCGTACAGCGTTCTTATAAAGCTCACAAACTGTGGGCCAAAGCTGTACGCTTGCAGAGTGGCTATGAGGTAACCATGGTCCACCCTGTCAAATGCCTTCTCTTGATCTAAAGAGAGAAAGGCGAGTGACAGACCAGTCCTGCGAGAATAATGCAATAGATCCCGGACCAGAAAGATACTATCAAAAAAAGTCCGGCCCGGGTTTGCATAGGACTGGTCAGGGTGAACCAATTCTGCCAGCACAGACCCAAGTCTAAGCGAGATGGCTTTAGCTACAATCTTGTAGTCCGTGCTGAGCAGAGAGACCGGTCGCCAGTTCTTAATAAGCTGGAGATCCCCCTTTTTGGGCAGCAGGGCAAGTACTGCCCTGCAACAAGACAGGGGCATCACCCCAGTCTCCAGGGCTTCCCCAAGGACCAGATGGAAATCAGGTCCCAGAGTCTCCCAGAAAAATTGGAAAAACTCTACAGTCAGTCCGTCCAGTCCTGGAGACTTCTCACAGGACATGGCACGGAGGGCTTCAGAGAGCTCTTGAAAAGATAGTGGTATATCAAGCCGCTCTCTTACACCCTCACTGACTGTGGGGAGCCCCTCCCATAGCACCCTGCAGGCATCTGGAGAAATTGGATCCGGAGAGTAAAGATCTTTATAAAAGTTCCGGGCTCTGTCCCGGATACTCTCCAGATCTGTAAGGGGGGCATCGTCTTCATCTAGAAGACAGGTGATGTGCCTACTGTTACCTCCCTTTTTCTCCAGTGAGTAAAAGAGGCGCGAGCCGCGGTCTAGATCTTTGAGAAAACCTAAGCGGCTACGCACGTATGCCCCCTTGGCCTGGTGTCGTTCCAGGTCACAGAGGACACCCTTCCTCTCAACATACTCGCTCTGCAGGGATTGGTCCCTACAAGTGAACAGCCTCTGCTCCAGATGGAATACCTCCCCCCGGAGTGACTCCAACTCAGCTTCGCGCTGCCCACTCGCACCCTTGGTATATTCCTGACACAGAAGTCGCAAAATGAACCTTGCCCACGTCCCACCACAGTTTTAACGTGGCAAAGTCCCCCTTGCAACCCCTCCAGTCCGTCCAAAACTCCCGGATCAATGTCACGAGCCCCTGGTCCTTCAACAAAGCATTGTTGAAGTGCCAATAGGCGGCTCGTGGCGCTGTTGGCGTTAGCGCCACCGTCACAGACACACAGTTGTGGTCTGTGAACGGAGCCAGCCTAATGGCACAAGAACCGACTTGTGACATATAGTGACTAGATATTATAGTCTGTCGATCCGGGAGTCTGACACCAGACCGGCTCTCACCCTGACGTAGGTGAAACCGTCTGAGGCCCCTGGGTTCTGCTCTCGCCAGATGTCCTCCAGGGAGAAGCGGGCGATGATCTCTCGCAGGGCTGACGCAGAAGGCGGGTACGGCTCTGGACTATTCCGGTCCAGAGCGTCGAGGGTGCAGTTGAAATCACCCCCGAGTACCAAACACTCATCTGCGTCAACCGTCTCCAAAAACTGAGACAGTCTGGCGAGGAACCTCACTCTCTCGGGCCCTCCAGCAGGGGCATATATATTAACTAGGTTAATGATGCTACCCTGCTTTCGGACCCAGAGGTGGATTAGACGGCCTGGGATAACAGCTTTCACAAACAGCAGCTCTGGCTGAAAAGACTCTGAGAACAGGGTCACCACTCCACATGACGCCGATGTGAAGTGGCTGAAGAAGACCCTGCCTCTCCACTCCAGTTGTTACGAGGCCTCAGCCTCTGGAGTGGTGTGAGTTTCCTGCAGGAAGCTCACAGAGTACCCTCCCTGATATAAATAGGAGAGTACCTGGAACCTGCGGAAACTGTCTTGACAGCCATTGGTATTTAGCGTGCTGATGTGCAAAGCCATTACTGCGTGTCAGGAATTGTGCGTTCCTCAGCCCCTTGAGACTGCTGATAGGACACGCACATTTTATAGAATTTCCGGACGCGGAGATGCTCCGCAGTCCCAGAATTCTTGGCCCTAGTGCTGACCACTAGATATTGCTGGAGAGAGTGGAGAATAAATGACATATTCTTCCACCTCTCCAAGGCCAGCCGCACCTTCCTTTTCTTTTGTCCATGAAGGGTGCTCTCAAGGAATAGATCTATTTCCTTGACAGGGATAACCCACCCAGAATCTGATGCTCCTTCTAGTGGGTCACCCCTGGGCTCCTCTTGGCTGAGGGCTTTTACTCCATCCTCCCCGACTGGAGTCAGTTTCCTCAGCTTTATTCTCAGAAGGAGTCCCTTTAGCACCCTTCAAGGTAAATAATGGACCCTTGGATTGCTGCTGCACCCCTGTAGCTTCAGGAGTGCATTCAGGGGTAGCTGGCTGGACAGCAGTGGCTGGCATGGCTTCCTTAATGGAAGCCTTGGAGGCTTTATATGCCTCCTCTGCCAGTTCCACCGCTGCTTGCTCAGCTTGGATGGCACCGATGTTAGGGTCAGTGGACGGCTGAGGAGGGTAGACAGGCTCTCCCATGATGTTAACAGGAAAACCTGTTTTATCACCCTCCCCCATTTCCACTTCCCCTTGTGCCACATCCCCCCTGACAGACAAATCCATGGGGTCCTGAATGGGGGTCATGCCTATATTCCCCCCCTCCAGTAGTGACTCGGCCTGGGGCTCTAACAAAGCCCGAGGTACGTCACTAGAGAGTGACACTGGAGAAGGAGACTGACTGGTGCCCCTGAAGCTCAGCACCTCAGGGACACTGACTACCCATTCAGCAGGGGCTTTATTGGGACCCCCCTCAAAGGCCAGAGGCAGAACCTGATCTTTCTTGTCTACCCCTGCTTCACTTGGGAGACCCTCTAGCCCCTGCTTTTCCTCCAGACTCTTTTCCACATTACCCCCTTTAGGGTCTGGAGAGAGAGATGTGTGGTCTGGCACCGGCTGGCTGAGCTTAATAACCGGGCCAGACAATGTCACCGTATGAGGAGGAGATGTTTTGTTCCTCTTCCTGCTTTTAGAGGGAGGTGCTCCACTATAGAGCACTTCCCACTTATCAGCAACCTCCCTGTTGGTTTTATGCTTCCTCTTCCTGGGGACGTCACTCCTGGAAGAGGAACTGCCACTAGCTGCCTCCCCTGCAGAGGGCTTATTATCCCTCTGCTTACACTGTGCCCCCACACTAACTGATGTAATTATGGTGGGGGCCGATTGGGACATGGGAGATGCAGCTGTGACACTGGGAGGACCGCTGACATTCCTCCCCTTTTTTCCCCGTGTCTGCAGTCTTGCTGGAGACCACAGACACAGATGGCTTTTTTGGGGAAGAAGGGGGTTTGGAGGCCGTGGTGGTGGCTTGAGTAACGGCCTCCTTGCCTGAGCTCTGTGGGGGGGCTATGACCCTTGAGGTCCCCGCTGTTATGGGCTCAGCGGGGATGGGTGCTGTACTGACGGAGGTGCCATTTGCTGGGGCTGGGGCATGATGCTTTACATTAGGACAATTCCTACGTGTATGCCCCAACCCCTTGCAATGATAGCACTGCACCTCCGTAGTGCTGTAAAAAATCCTGTAGAGCACCCCCTCAAATGGAACCCCAAAAGACCCCTCGATGTTTTCTGCGCCCTGAGGCAGGCACATTTGTACCTGCCTCTTGAAAGAGAGCACATGACGAAGTGCTCTCTCTCTGCACCCCAGGGGAATTTTAATAAATGGTGTTTTTACTTCCCCTAAGGTTAGCAGGTGGGGGCGCAGGAGGGAGTTTGGTAGGAAGGGGGGCACATTAGAGAGTGTTACTTTTGTGCCCAACCCTTCCAGGGGTTCTATTGGGACATATAATCCCCCCACTGTGATGCCTCTCTGTATAAGTATGTGAGCAGCAGCCAGCGTACGGGTAAAGAAAACTGCTTTCCCGTACATTTTGCTGGCTGCTACTATAACAGAGGGGCTGATGACATTAGCTGCAGCACGCAGATAGATATCAATGCTGTAGACCCCAGACATCTGACATTTAACCCCATGCTTCCTGGTGATCTGCCCCTCAGCCCCAGCGGTGGTATTACTGGGGCCAGCAGAAACCACCTGTGACCAGGTATTAGCCACAGGGGTAGGTCTGCTGGCAGAACCACCAGGAGCTGGGGCTGCCTTATCTGCCTGGGGCCTATGCTGTGCAGTGCTGCAGCTAGGATTTTCAGGGGCCATTATTCCCCCTTTTGACCCCCGAGGCTTCTTAATGGTCTTATCCCTTATGTTTAGACCCTTTTTTTTTTTAGTTTATTTGTTTTATTTATTTTTATTTTTTGTTTTATGATTTTCTATTGTTTTCTTTTTAAAAATATAAAAGTGTGAAAAAGAAACAAAAAGACAAAACTAAGTGAGAGAGAGAGATGATGCTTGGCAGTGGAAGGGTTAATAGCCTGTTGCAAGGTGGCTAATTGCAACAACACAGAGAACACAGAGGCTTTTTAACCCCTCTGTGTCTCTGTGTCAGATGTTAAAAAAAGCCTTTTCAACAAAAATTCAAATTGTTTTCCCCCCCCACTGCCTACAAAGATGTTACTTGTCTTCTCTCCCCCCAAAACATAAAACCCAACACCAAACAAACAAAACTTTAATAAAACCTGAAAAACTTTAAAAAAAAAGTCAAAGTAAAAAAGCTCCAGGAGTGCAGGTGAAGTGCTAAGGGAGGGTTAAGGCAAAGTATCCAGGAGACAGCTCACTCTCCTGGGATAGAGAGCTGAGCCTGACTCCCAGAAAACTAAAACTTAAATTAAACTAAGAAAAATACCACAAACACTCCCAAAAATGAACAACACCGTGCACAAAGTGCTTATAAACAGAAAGGTGTTAAAATAAAACTTGTATTTGAGGGACTAAGACCCTAAAAAGCCTTTTGTTTAGAGCTCAAGCATGCACACAACATGCTCTCTGAGAACTTGGCACAGTATATTTTAACATTATGAAAGACAAATTCTGTAAACTAAATAAAAATCATATTAGGAGGTTGAGAAAAAAAGAAACCGGATGGGGGAATACCGAGCAGAGCACACCATCTACAGCCCACTGGGAGACAAACTCATCCATTCCCCCAGTGGACAAAGCCAGGTGGTACTCTGCCCGGATACGGGAGCGCACCAGCACCCGGAACATGGTCTCAGGTGACAAGGGAACCCCCCCTATCAAACACTGCTTCCTGGACTTATATATAGCCAATTTTGCTAATGCCAGGAGCAGGTTGACAAGGAGGTCCCTGGCCTTATTGCCCCGGGACACTGGGCGCCCAAAAATAAAAATGTGAGGGGAGAAATGCAGCCAGAACTGCAGGAGGAGGCCCCTCAAGAGTGACAAGAGGGGCTGCAGTCTAGCGCAACTAAAATAAATATGATACACGGACTCTCCCTTGACACAGAATGGACAAGTGGAGGGAGAGTCCGTGAATTTAGCTAAGTACTCTCCCGTGCTCAGTGCACCATGGAGCACTCTCCAACTCTAGTCCCCGGTGGGTCGTGGAACTAAATCAGAATAAAGTTCCCTCCGCTGGGGCCTCTTGCCCTCGTCAGCTGGTAGGACCCGCCTCCAGATGGTATCGGGACGGGTCACGAGGGCAAGGAAGTGCACTGTATGGAGCACAAGAGAATATAAGCTCTTCCTCGGCATGCCGCGAAAGCATGCCGAGGGTATGTCCCTCAACTTCGAGAGGTTGGGGACAGGAGGAGCCTGAGGGGAAATACGGGGCTTGTGTCCAATGCAAACAGCCGGAGCAGGGGTGTTGAAAGGTGCATGTGGCACTCCGGCCTGCAAAGCCCCGCGAAGGAAGGTGCGCGAGTCGGGGGAGATGGCATCCCTAATCTCTTGGAGCAAGCGCCCTGAGACTTTGGGCGTCACATATCCCAAATGGAGCGCAAGCTCCTGGGGTGACACCCAATCAGAACGCCCGTATTCCAGGAGATACCCGACTCGGGTCATCCATGCATGACTAAGGCGGCGGATGATACTGGGGGACTGTAACATTGGAGCCCCCACTGCTGGATTAAATAGCAGGGGCTCCATGAATATTTCATCCCCCAAAGGCACGCCCTGCCTGGTCACGGAGACCATGCTCCAGGCCTTGAGGGTTTCCTGGTAGTATGCCGGCAACACCGAGAGGTCTCTCCCAAACCCCTCAGGCCTGATCAGAAATAATTGCCGGTCATACCCCAGGTTGCGCAACTGGCGATAAAAGCTGGATGCCAGTGCGCACCACTGCGGAGAGGGATCTTCATATAGGTATCTCTGCAGGTACTGAAGGCGGAATGTGGGAAACTGGGAGCACACAAAAACTACTCCCTGTCCACCCTCCACCAAAGGCAGACTTGCCACCCCTGCAAAGACCCAATGCCTTCCCATCCAGAGGAAATCTAACAAATTCCTCTGGATATTGGTGACAAACTCGGGGGTCGGACTCAGACAAATCAGCCGGTGCCAGATCTGAGAAGCCACCAGCTGATTCACCACTAGAGTCCGCCCCCTAAGGGAAAGCATTTTTGCTAGACCCCTCCATCGTCCCAGACAAGAGAGGACACTGCCCTCTAACCCCCTCCAGTTGTCTGGGACGGAAGCGTCCGCAGCGGATAGGTAGACCCCCAGATATTTAATGACATCTGCCTCCCACGTGATGTCACGAAACGTGGGAGGCAAAGAGTCTACCTGTAAATTACCCTCTAAAAGGCCTGTGCATTTGGACCAGTTGATCTGAGCGGAGGAGGCAGCTGAATATACCTCCTGGCACTGTTTTGCCAGCTCAAGATCAACTGGATCCTGGGCCACGAGGAGCACATCGTCAGCATAAGCTGAAAGGACAATCCGCATGTCTGGATCTATTAGCACCAGCCCTGTGAGCCTTTTCCTCAGTAGGCAGAGGAAAGGCTCGATGGCCAGTGCATATAACTGTCCAGACAAGGGACATCCTTGACGCACCCCTCGTCCAAATACCAAAGGTGCTGTTAGGGACCAATTGATTTTAAGTAAACACTCTGCAGAGGCGTACAGCATTCTTATAAAGCCCAAAAACTGTGGGCCAAAGCCGGACGCTTGCAGAGTGGCTATGTGGTAACCATGGTCCACCCTGTCAAACGCCTTCTCTTGATCTAAAGAGAGAAATGCGAGTGACAGACCAGTCCTGCGAGAATAATGCAATAGATCCCAGACCAGAAAGATACTATCAAAGATAGTCCGGCCCGGGATCGCATAGGACTGGTCAGGGTGAACCAATTCTGCCAGCACAGACCCAAGTCTAAGCGAGATGGCTTTAGCTACAATCTTGTAGTCTGTGCTGAGCAGAGAGACCGGTCGCCAGTTCTTAATAAGCCGGAGATCCCCCTTTTTGGGCAGCACGGCAAGTACTGCCCTGCGACAAGACAGGGGCATCTCCCCGGTCTCCAGGGCTTCCTCAAGGACCAGATGGAAATCAGGTCCCAGAGTCTCCCAGAAAAATTGGAAAAACTCTACAGTCAGTCCGTCCAGTCCTGGAGACTTCTCACAGGACATGGCACGGAGGGCTTCAGAGAGCTCTTGAAAAGATAGTGGTATATCAAGCCACTCTCTTACACCCTCACTGACTGGTGGAGCCCCTCCCATAGCACCCTGCAGGCGTCTGGAGAAATGGGATCCGGAGAGTAAAGATCTTTATAAAAGTTCCGGGCTCTGTCCCGGATACTCTCCGGATCTGTAAGGGGGGGACCGTCTTCATCTAGAAGACAGGTGATGTGCCTACTGTTACCCCCCTTTTTCTCCAGTGAGTAGAAGAGGCGCGAGCCGCGGTCTAGATCTTTGAGAAAACCTAAGCGGCTGCGCACGTATGCCCCCTTGGCCTGGTGTCGTTCCAGGTCACAGAGGACACCCTTCCTCTCTACATACTCGCTCTGCAGGGATTGGTCCCTACAAGTGAACAGCCTCTGCTCCAGATGGAGTACCTCCCCCCGGAGTGACTCCAACTCAGCTTCGCGCTGCCCACTCGCACCCTTGGTATATTCCTGACACAGAAGTCGCAAATGAACTTTGCCCACGTCCCACCACAGTTTTAACGTGGCAAAGTCCCCCTTGCAACCCCTCCAGTCCGTCCAAAACTCCCGGATCAATGTCACGAGCCCCTGGTCCTTCAACAAAGCATTGTTGAAGTGCCAATAGGCGGCTCGTGGCGCTGTTGGCGTTAGCGCCACCGTCACAGACACACAGTTGTGGTCTGTGAACGGAGCCAGCCTAATGGCACAAGAACCGACTCGTGACATATAGTGACTAGATATATATAGTATGTCGATCCGGGAGTGGGACACCAGACCGGCTCTCACCCTGACGTAGGTGAAACCGTCTGATGCCCCTGGGTTCTGCTCTCGCTAGATGTCCTCCAGGGAGAAGCGGGCGATGATCTCCCGCAGGGCTGATGCAGAGGGCGGGTACGGCTCTGGACTATTCCGGTCCAGAGCGTTGAGGGTGCAGTTGAAATCACCCCCGAGTACCAAACACTCATCTGCGTCAACCGTCTCCAAAAACTGGGACAGTCTGGCGAGGAACCTCACTCTCTCGGGCCCTCCAGCAGGGGCATATATATTAACTAGGTTAATGATGCTACCCTGCTCTCGGACCCGGAGGTGGATTAGACGGCCTGGGATAACAGCTTTCAGAAGCAGCAGCTCTGGCTGAAAAGACTCTGAGAACAGGGTCACCACTCTACATGACGCCGATGTGAAGTGGCTGAAGAAGACCCTGCCTCTCCACTCCAGTTGCCACGAGGCCTCAGCCTCTGGAGTGGTGTGAGTTTCCTGCAGGAAGCTCACAGAGTACCCTCCCTGATATAAATAGGAGAGTACCTGGAACCTGCGGAAACTGTCTTGACAGCCATTGGTATTTAGCATGCTGATGTGCAAAGCCATTACTGCGTGTCAGGAATTGTGCGTTCCTCAGCCCCTTGAGACTGCTGATAGGACACGCACATTTTATAGAATTTCCGGACGCGGAGATGCTCCGCAGTCCCAGAATTCTTGGCCCTAGTGCTGACCACTAGATATTGCTGGAGAGAGTGGAGAATAAACGACATATTCTTCCACCTCTCCAAGGCCAGCCGCACCTTCCTTTTCTTTTGTCCATGAAGGGTGCTCTCAAGGAATAGATCTATTTCCTTGACAGGGATAACCCACCCAGAATCTGATGTTCCTTCTACTGGGTCACCCCTGGGCTCCTCTTGGCTGAGGGCTTTTACTCCATCCTCCCCGGCTGGAGTCAGTTTCCTCAGCTTTATTCTCAGGGACCCCCTCTTAGATGATACAGAAGGAGTCCCTTTAGCACCCTTCAAGGTAAATAATGGACCCTTGGATTGCTGCTGCACCCCTGTAGCTTCAGGAGTGCATTCAGGGGTAGCTGGCTGGACAGCAGTGGCTGGCATGGCTTCCTTAATGGAAGCCTTGGAGGCTTTATATGCCTCCTCTGCCAGTTCCACCGCTGCTTGCTCAGCTTGGATGGCACCGATGTTAGGGTCAGTGGACGGCTGAGGAGGGTAGACAGGCTCTCCCATGATGTTAACAGGAAAACCTGTTTTATCACCCTCCCCCATTTCCACTTCCCCTTGTGCCACATCCCCCCTGACAGACAAATCCATGGGGTCCTAAATGGGGATCATGCCTATATTCCCCCCCTCCAGTAGTGACTCGGCCTGGGGCTCTAACAAAGCCCGAGGTATGTCACTAGAGAGTGACACTGGAGGAGGAGACTGACTGGTGCCCTTGAAGCTCAGCACCTCAGGGACACTGACTACCCATTCAGCAGGGGCTTTGTTGGCACCCCCCTCAAAGGCCAGAGGCAGAACCTGATCTATCTTGTCTACCCCTGCCTCACTTGGGAGACCCTCTTGCCCCTGCTTTTCCTCCAGACCCTTTTCCACATTAACCCCTATAGGGTCTGGAGAGAGAGATGTGTGGTCTGGCACCGGCTGGCTGAGCTTAATAACCGGGCCAGACAATGTCACCGGATGAGGAGGAGATGTTTTGTTCCTCTTCTTGCTTTTAGAGGGAGGTGCTCCATTATAGAGCACTTCCCACTTATCAGCAACCTCCCTGTTGGTTTTATGCTTCCTCTTCCTGGGGACGTCACTCCTGGAAGAGGAGCTGCCACTAGCTGCCTCCCCTGCAGAGGGCTTATTATCCCTCTGCTTACACTGTGCCCCCACACTAACTGATGTAATTATGGTGGGGGCAGATTGGGACTTGGGAGATGCAGCTGTGACACTGGGAGGACCGGTGACATTCTTCCCCTTTTTCCCCATGTCTGCAGTCTTGCTGGAGACCACAGACACAGATGGCTTTTTTGGGGAAGAAGGGGGTTTGGAGGCCGTGGTGGTGGCTTGAGTAACGGCCTCCTTGCCTGAGCTCTGTGGGGGGGCTATGACCCTTGAGGTCCCCGCTGTTATGGGCTCAGCGGGGATGGGTGCCGTACTGACGGAGGTGCCATTTGCTGGGGCTAGGGCATGATGCTTTACATTAGGACAATTCCTACGTGTATGCCCCAACCCCTTGCAATGATAGCACTGCACCTCCGTAGTGCTGTAAAAAATCCTGTACAGCACCCCCTCAAATGGAACCCCAAAAGACCCCTCTATGTTTTCTGTGCCCTGAGGCAGGCACATTTGTACCTGCCTCTTGAAAGAGAGCACATGACGAAGTGCTCTCTCTCTGCACCCCAGGGGAATTTTAATAAATGGTGTTTTTACTTCCCCTAGGGTTAGCAGGTGGGGGCGCAGGAGGGAGTCTGGTAGGAAGGGTGGCACATTAGAGAGTGTTACTTTTGTGCCCAAACCTTCCAGGGGTTCTATTGGGACATATAATCCCCCCACTGTGATGCCTCTCTGTATAAGAATGTGTGCAGCAGCCAGAGTACGGGTAAAGAAAACTGCTTTCCCGTACATTTTGCTGGCTGCTACTATAACAGAGGGGCTGATGACATTAGCTGCAGCACGCAGATAGATATCAATGCTGTAGACCCCAGACATCTAACATTTAACCCCATGCTTCCTGGTGATCTGCCCCTCAGCCCCAGCGGTGGTATTACTGGGGCCAGCAGAAACCACCTGTGACCAGGTATTAGCCACAGGGGTAGGTCTGCTGGCAGAACCACCAGGAGCTGGGGCTGCCTTATCTGCCTGGGGCCTATGCTGTGCAGTGCTGCAGCTAGGATTTTCAGGGGCCATTATTCCCCCTTTTGACCCCCGAGGCTTCTTAATGGTCTTATCCCTCATGTTTAGACCCTTTTTTTTTTTTAGTTTATTTGTTTTATTTATTTTTATTTTTTGTTTTATGATTTTCTATTGTTTTCTTTTTTTTAAATATATAAGTGTGAAAAAGAAACAAAAAGACAAAACTAAGGGAGAGAGAGAGATGATGTTTGGCAGTGGAAGGGTTAATGGCCTGTTGCAATGTGTTGCTAATTGCAACAACACAGAGAACACAGAGGCTTTTTAACCCCTCTGTGTCTCTGTGTCAGATGTTAAAAAAAGCCTTTTAAACAAAACTTCAACTCCCCCACTGCCTACAAAGATGTTATTTGTCTTCTCTCCCCCCAAAACATAAAACCCAACACCAAACAAACAAAAACTTCAACAAAACCTAATAAACTTTTTAAAAGAAAAAGAGTCAAAGTAAAAAAAGCTCCAGGAGTGAAAGTGCTAAAGGAGGGGTGTGGCAAAGTATCCAGGAGACAGCTCACTCTCCTGGGATAAAGAGCTGAGCCTGGCTCCCAGAAAACTAAAACTTAAATTAAACTAAGAAAAATACCACAAAAACTCCCAAAAATGAACAACACCGTGCACAAAGTGCTTATAAACAGAAAGGTGTTAAAATAAAACTTGTATTTGAGGGACTAAGACCCTAAAAAGCCTTTTGTTTAGAGCTCAAGCATGCACACAACCTCTTGGCACAGTACTTGTAAGCCTGACACACACACTGGCTAGCGGTCAGGCAAATGAACTTAGATTGGCGGTCAGGCAAATTAACTTAGATTTAAGAAAATAAAATTATTGTTTTTTTTAAATGTAGACTGCTGGTACCCGAACTAGATTGGATTGGTTGCACTTGGCACAGTACTTGTAAGCCTGACACACACACTGGCTAGCGGTCAGGCAAATGAACTTAGATTGGCGGTCAGGCAAATGAACTTAGATTTAAGAAAATAAAATTATTGTGTTTTTAAATGTAGACTGCTGGTACCCCAACTAGATTGGATTGGTTGAACTTGGCACAGTACTTGTAAGCCTGACACACACACTGGCTAGCGGTCAGGCAAATGAACTTAGATTGGAGGTCAGGCAAATGAACTTAGATTTAAGAAAATAAAATTATTGTTTTTTTAAATGTAGACTGCTGGTACCCCAACTAGATTGAATTGGTTGAACTCGGCACAATACTTGTAAGCCTGACACACACACTGGCTAGCGGTCAGGCATATGAGCTTAGATTGGTGGTCAGGCAAATGAACTTAGATTTAAGAAAATAAAATTATTGTGTTTTTACATGTAGACTGCTGGTACCCCAACTAGATTGAATTGATTGAACTTGGCACAGTGCTTGTAAGCCTGACACACACACTGGCTAGCGGTCAGGCAAATGAACTTAGATTGGCGATCAGGCAAATTAACTTAGATTTAAGAAAATAAAAGTATTGTTTTTTTAAATGTTGACTGCTGGTACCCCAACTAGATTGGATTGGTTGAACTTGGCACAGTACTTGTAAGCCTGACACACACACACTGGCTAGCGGTCAGGCAAATGAACTTAGATTGGAGGTCAGGCAAATGAGCTTAGATTTAAGAAAATAAAATTATTGGTATTTTAAATGTAGACTGCTGGTACCCCAACTAGATTGGATTGGTTGAACTTGGCACAGTACTTGTAAGCCTGACACACACACTGGCTAGCGGTCAGGCAAATGAACTCAGATTGGTGGTCAGGCAAATGAACTAAGAATTAATTTTTTTTTTAAAGTAGACAACTAGTAAACAAGATTGTATTGGTTGCACTGTGCACACACAGTATAAGCTGTGAGCCTGACAGACACACTTGCTAGCAGGGGCTAGCAGGGAGACAGGCAAATTAAGTTAGTTACAGCAGAGATCTGATGAGTCCTTCAGCACTGCACTGGACACTGAATAAACTTGCCTAGCTATTGATTTCCCTATTCAATCAGCATCACCTACACTCAGCCTCCTCTCAGTAAGACTGCAAGTTAGTTATGATTCCAAAATGGCTGCTATCCATGAGATAGAAGGCTCTGGAAGGGAGTGTATGCTGCTGATTGACTGGAATGTGTCTGCTGACTGTGAGTTCCAGGATCAAAGTTTGCTCAATGATAAAGTATAGGGGGCTGGTCGAATATCGCATATGTTCGCTGTTCGCCGCGAACGCGAACATGCTATGTTCGCCGGGAACAGTCCGCCGGCGAACTATTCGCGACATCTCTATTTATTGATTTTAATGTTTTCAGCAGTGCGCAGTTCGGCCGTTAAGGTCGTATTTTTGCG
The DNA here is from genome assembly GCA_027410445.1 of Discoglossus pictus. NCBI lineage: Eukaryota > Metazoa > Chordata > Amphibia > Anura > Alytidae > Discoglossus > Discoglossus pictus. Next base: position 64,469,369 of record CM050174.1, read on the forward strand.
AGTTCTTAATTTTTTTTTATTTTTTATTTTAGTGTAAGTCTTTAATTTTTTCTTTTTAAGTCCTGCGGCTCGTATTTTTTTGTGTAAGTCCGTATTTAGTGATTGCGTGTTAGATGTATTTTTTCAAAGTCCCACTTCTGTGGCTGTTTGTAACCGCTTGTGAGGCGACGTAGATCCAAGCTTTGCAAGGGTCCGCATTTGCGGCCTGCAATTAACCTTCGGCTCAAAGTTGTATATGTATATGTCAATAGTTATTCTGATCAGATGTTTCCTTATCACCATTATTTAATTGATCTGTCATAACCATAAATTACATAAAATTTATAATTTTTTTGAAAAATAAAATAAATAGTATAAATTGATGGTTTTTGATGTCATATTGATATTTAATAAACATATTAGTTACAAACAGCTCATAGTATTCATTAGACTTCATGTAACAAAAATATCAAATCTTTCTTCGAGTTCTAATTTATTGTTAGAAATTACTTTTAAGATCCCATGTGGGGAGTAATTCTTATTCTTATTTATGAACTCATAAACAATCTAACACTTCATCCACTGGAAGAACTATAACAGGATGACTTTCCATTCCTGAGCAAGCAACAAAATATTCTAGTGGAATCTGAAGATCTGAAATCTAAAGATGAAGAATCAGATCATAACAGAAATACATCAAATACATAACTTCAACATAAAGAATAGTATGGTCTACAATGAAGTCTGACAGTGTACAGTACAAATTACTAGTAGATACCAAAAAGGTTTTGTTACTACCATCACATATATAGTTGTGAGCATACGAGCCGTTGCTCACGCTTGGGGCTCGCACAGCGAGCCCGCAAGAACTGCATCCTTCGCAAAGCGATGGACACAGTTCCCCGCAAATGCGGGTCCTCGCGAAGCGAGGGGCCTGCATTTGCGGTGGTGGATCATCCCAATGTCCCCGCTAATGCGGATCCTCGCGAAGCGAGGGTCCGCATTTGCGGAGGTGAAGGCTCCAACGTCAGCTGTGTTAACACACACACACCACACACACAACTTTTTAACAAAAAAAACCCAACCTCCAAGCCAACAAATACCCAACGTAACGTCCCCGCAAATGCGGATCCTCGCAAAGCGAGGGTCCGCATTTGCGGAGGTGGAGGCTCCAACGTCGGCTGTGTTAACACACACACACGACTTTTTAACAAAAAAAACCTCAAAAGGCGCCTCACACCCGCTTACACACACACACGCAAGACTTAAAAGAAAACACCTCAAAGGCGCCTCACAAGCGCTTAACACACAAACGCACGACTTAGAAAAAAATCCACTGCGTCATACAAGTAAAAGCCAACTTCGTCTCTCGCAAAATAAAAACGTCAGCGTCGGAAAAAAATACGGCCGCGAAACGACCCATTCCAAACGCCGCGCATCAAAACATGAAAAACACAAGAAATAAATTCAACGAACACATAAAAAGCTTACTTACAGCAAGGGGGGGGGGGCATCCGGCACCTCCAAAAGTTAATTTACACGTCTATTTAAGTCCAAAAAAAGAGTTTTAACTGCCGAAAATCGCCTAAGCGAGAGAAAAAATGGCCGCCGAACAAAACGAAAACGAGGCTTCAGACGTAACTATACTACAGTGACTCGCAAGAATAAAATACATATTATGCGGAACGTACCAGACTGATATTAAACATCATTTTGAACACTACTAAGCACAAAATGCGGATGGAACGCAAATTGTAAGCTGGAACGCAAATAGCGCATGCGTATTGCGTTCTAACGGTCTGAGGCACTTGAAAGTTTATAAATACTGCCTACTTTCCCGAAATTTCTACATTTCGACTCAGGTGATGAACGGCGTGACTGGATAGTTAGCTGCTGCTGTTACTTGAAAGGATAATTGTTTCCTAATTTACTTTTTTACATTGTGCAAATTACAGAGGTAAGATATAATATATTACATTTTATTATCAAGACAGGACAAAAAAAAAAAAATTTAAAGTATGCAAATGTGATTTATGTATAGTGACATGTGGCACGCACATTTATGTGTATAGCCCCTGTAACAAACTAATTAAACAACTAATCCAAACTAATTAAACAACTACCGTATATACTCGAGTATAAGTCGACCCGAGTATAAGCCGAGGCACCCATTTTACCACAAAATACTGGGTAAAATGAGTGACTCGAGTATAAGCCGAGGGTAGGAAATGTGCTGCCCCCTGTGTCCCTCTTGTGCCCTCTGTGTCCCCCTCTCTCTCTATGTCTCTTCTCCCCTCTCCCTTCCCTGTGTCTCTTCCAACCTCTCCCTTCCCTGTGTCTCTTCCCACCTCCCTTATCACCCTCCTCAACCCCACTCCTCAACCTCCTTCCTCATCCTCAACCTCCCTCCTCAACCTCCCTCCTTAACCTCCCTCCTCAATCTCCCTACTCATCCTCAACCTCCCTCCTCATCCTTAACCCCCTCCTCACCCTCAACCCCCTCCTCAACCTCCCTCCTCAACCCACCCATCCTCAAGCCCCCTCCTCAACACCCCCATCCTCATCCTCTCTCCTCAACCCCCCATCCTCAACCCCCCATCCTCAACCCCCCTCAACCTCAACCCCACTCCTCAACCTCAACCCCTCCTCCTCAACCTCCCTCCTCATCCTCAACCTCCCTCCTCAACCCCCCCATCCTTAACCCCCTCCTTAATCCCCCCATCCTCATACTCAACCCCCTCCTCAACCCCCTCCTCAGCCTCAACCCTCCTCAACCTCAACCCTCCTCAACCTAAACCCCCCCTCAACCCCAACCCCCCCTCCTCAACCCCCCCTCCTCAACATCCCTCCTCAACCCCCCATCCTCAACCCCCATCCTTATCCTCTCTCCTCAACCCCCCTCCTCAACCCCTCCTCCTCATCCTCAACCTCCCTCCTCACCCTCAACCCCCTCCTCAATCCCCTCCTCAACCCCCCATCCTCAACCCCCTCTTCAACCTTCCTCCTAAACCACCCCATCCTTAACCCCCTCCTCAACCCCCCATCCTCATCCTCAACCCCCCATCCTCATCCTCTCTCCTCAACCCCCCATCCTCAACCCCCATCCTCAACCTCAACCTCCCTCCTCAATCCCTCATCCTCAACCTCCCTCCTCATCCTCAATCTCCTTCCTCAACCCCTTCCTCAACCTCCCTCCTCAACCCCCCATCCTCAACCCCCCCATCCTCATCCTCAACCCCCTCCTCAGCCTCAACCCTCCTCAACCTCAACCCTCCCAACCTCAACCCCCCTCAACCTCAACCACCCCCCCTCAACCCCCCCTCCTCAACCTCCCTCCTCAACCCCCCCATCCTCAACCCCCATCCTCATCCTCTCTCCTCAACCCCCATCCTCAACCTCCCTCCTCATCCACAACCCCCTCCTCAACCCCCCATCCTCAACCCCCTTCTCAACCTTCCTCCTCAACCCCCCATCCTCAACACCTTCCTCAACCCCCCATCCTCATCCTCAACCCCCCATTCTCAACCTCCCCCCTCAAACCCTCTCAACCCACCTCCTCAACCTCAAGCCCCCTCAACCTCCCTCAACCCCAACCCCCCTCCTCAACCTAAACCCCACTCAACCCCCCTCCTCCACCTTAACCCCCCCTAAATACCTCCCCCCTCTCTTACCTGCTTGTGCTCCGGCCTCCGCTCCTTGACATGGCGTGCATGTGACGTCACATGCGCGCCGCTTCATTAGCATATTCCGGGCGCCTGGTCAAGGAGCGGAGGCCGGAGCACAAGCAGGTAAGTGAGGGGGTGAGGTATTTAAGGGGGTTTATGCTGAGGAGGGGGGTTTAGGTTGAGGAGGGGGAGGAAAAGTGACACGTGGGGGGGTAGAGAGACACACGGGGGGGTTAGAGACACACCGGGGGGTCAGAGACACACGGGGGGGGGGTTAGAGAGACACGGGAGGAGAGTGACTCGAGTATAAGCCTAGGGGGCCCTTTTTTGCCTTAAAAAAAGGGCTGAAAAACTCGGCTTATACTCGAGTATATACGGTATATTTAAATGACAGTAAAAAAAAATTAATTTAAATATTAAAATGTGATTGATGTATAGTGATATGTGACACGCACATTGATGTGTGTAGGCCCAAAAACGAAGTAATGTTAATTTAAAGTAATTACAGATGTATATTTAAATGACATTAATTTATTGTAATTCAATACATAACCTAAAGATCAATCTTTCTCCCTTTTTTTACTACAGACTCTGCATCAACAGCTTCACTCATTTTTTAAAATAAGTTTTTAGTTAGTGAAAACCTTGCTTTTGGATAGATGTTTACTAACTAAAAACTTCTTTAAAAAAATATGTTATGGCCTTATTTAGACCCCTATTCAATTTGCAAAATTGCAATTGAATGACAAACCTAATGTACAATATTAACTATAAAACATAACCACACTGTTGATAAGAATTTTTTGTGAAAACAAACTTAACATCTCAAAATAAACTAATGATACATTACTATTTTTTTACAGATTAACATGGCTGATAACGAGAGTAAACAAGAAAAGAAAAGACGCCAAGCTAGAGAACGATGACAGAGAGCAGACAGCCAGCAGACAACGGAGCAGAAGGAAATTTGCAGAGAAAAAGAACGCAAAAAACTTGCAAGCAAAAGATGATCACCTGCACAAATTAAAGATACGCCAAAAAAAAACTACCAAGCAAATAAAGCATTTACAACCTGTTCCTCAAACATCAGATGACATTTTACCTAAAAAAATAAAAGACATACCAAAAAAAGCCACGAAAAAAACTAAGCATTTAGAACCTGTTCCTGAAACATTACATGACATTTTACCTAAACCAATACAACATATACCAAGAAAAGCCAAGAAAAAAACAAAGCATTTAGAACCTGTTGTTGAAACATTACATGACATTTCACCTGATGAATATAAAAGTCAAACTCCTATATGCTTTGCAAATTGTCCTTTACTAAAGTCTTTAGCAGTAGAGGTTCATAGTTGTGGGGACATGACTACTCAATGTCAGTTTTGTGAGGCTTATTATTTTAAACAGGAGAGACCCAGAGATGGGCAATTTATTAGTTGCTGTCAAAAAGGCAAGTTCATACTTCCAGAAAGGAAAGAATTTCCTATCTATTTAGAAAACATTATGACTGAACCTACTTTTCCGAACTATAAAAATTTTAAGACAAACATAACATCCTACTATAGTGCCATATCCTTTGCATCTATGGGGGCAACATTAGCTGCTAATATACCAGGACATGGTCCTTACTGTTTTAAAGTCCAAGGACAAATTTATCATCGCACTTCACATTTACATCCAGAGGAAGGAGAGCAAAGAAAATTCGCTCAACTATATGTCCTAGATACTATGGAAGCTGTTGACCAACGTATGCAGATGGAAGAAAATAAAAAATGCTTACCCAGTGTTTTCATAGAGCTAAATAACATTATGGACAATAATCCCTACAGTAAAGCTTTTAAAAAATTGGCAGAAGTAGAAAATGAACAACAACTTCATGCACAAAGACATCAATTACCAATGCCAAAGGTTAATATGGTGCTTAAAAGAGACAGACATACTGATAAACAATGTTATAACTTGCCAACATCAAATGAGGTTGCAATGGTGTTTCAAAATGATGAAGGAGAACCACCATTTCAAAGAGACATTAGAATATATCCCAGAAATGAGGAGCAACCATTCATTAATATGAGTTTCTTAAGTCCAAATTTAGATCCAATGACATATCCCATTTGGTTTCCCACACGGAGAAGCAGGTTGGTAACCAAAATTAACACTTCCCAGTTACCCAAATGCTAAAGCCAGAATCCGAAATAATGTTTCTATGCTTGAATTTAAAGTAGCTTAAATTGCCATTCGAAATGCATTTAATCCAATTTTATGTGGTGGAAAACTAACACAACAATGGATTATTGATTCCTATTTGCAAGTTGAGGCCAATAATTTAAACTTTATAAAATATCAACAAGATAAACTACGTGTAGAACAATATTCTGGACTAATGGACTATATTGCTGACGTGGCTACAAGCAGAGACATGACAGCTGGCAAAGCCATCATTTTACCATCTTCCTTTCAAGGATCTCCTCGAAATATGAGAGAAAGAAACAATGATGCTATGGCTTATGTCACCAAATTTGGCAAACCCGATTTATTTCTTACATTTACATGTAATCCACAATGGCCAGAAATTACACAAAATGTACTTCTTGGACAAAGTGCTTCCGATAGCCATTTTTAGTAGCCATAATTTTTAAGATTAAATTAAATGAATTAATACATGACATCACTATAAATAACTTATTTGGCAAATGTCTTGCTTATGTATATACCATTGAATTTCAAAAAAGAGGACTTCCACATGCACATCTTCTGATAATACTTCAAGAAAAAGATAAATTAGATACTTCTGACAAAGTGGATGCAGTCATTGTTGCTGAACTACCAGATCCAGAACTATATGGTAGACTATATGAGATTGTTACTCATCGCATGATTCATGGACCCTGTGGTGAGCTTAATCCACAATCACCATGTATGGAAAATAATAAATGTTCCAAAGAATTTCCAAAAGATTATAGAGACAAAACCTATGCCAATTGTGATGGCTATCCACTTTATAAAAGAAGAGAAGGAGATACTGCCATTATTCATGGAAAAAAAGTGGACAATAGATATGTAGTACCCTACAATCCACATTTACTCATGAAGTACAACGCCCACATCAACGTAAAAGCCTGCACTTCCATCAAATCCATTAAATATGTCTACAAATATATTTACAAAGGCTAAGATGCAGCTACTGTAGTCGTCAAAAGTGAAGACAACCCTGAAAGTAGTGAGTTAGTACATGATGAACTTGCATCTCATGTAGATGCTCGCTATGTCAGTGCGCCAGAAGCTCTGTGGCAGCTTTTAAAATTTGAAATGCATGATAGATCACATGCAGTATATAGATTAGCAGTACATTTGCCACAAAGACATTTAGTGTATTTCCATGCTGGAAATGAAATGAATGCATTGGCCCAAAGTGAAGATCATCACACTACACTAACTGCATGGTTTGAATTAAATTCCACAGATTCACAAGCAACACAATTCTTATATATTGAAATTCCATATCACTATGTTTTTGTGAATGGATTATGGAGACCGAGAAAAAGCAGAGGCAATAAAATAATTCCAAGAATTTATACAGTCAGTCCTAGAGATGTTGAACGTTTTTGCTTACGGATATTACTTTTAAATGTTCCAGGAGCACAAAGTTTTGAACACTTAAGAACTGTTAATGACATTGTATATGAATCCTTCCATTTAGCTGCAAGACATAGAAACTTACTAGCTGATGATACAGAATGGGAAAGATGTTTAGAAGAAGCAGCACAATGTCAAATGCCATGACAGATGAGAGAACAATTTGCATTTATTTGTATCTTCTCAAATGCTCCAAATGCATTAGCTTTGTGGGAGAAATTTAAAAGTAATATGTCTGAAGACTTTAATACGACGATACAATAAACCCATTGCACACTTAAAAGCGTTAATGGAAATCCAAGAAGTATTTTTAACTCATGGATTAAGTTGTGCAAGTTTTCATTTGCTTGATCCAGGTGTTATAGATGACATAAACTTTGAAGACTATGACATTCAACTACAAGCAGAAAGAACAGAAGAAAGACTTGCAACTTTAAATACCTTACAATTGCAAGCATTTAATGCCATTAAAAAGGCAATAGATGATGACATGGTGACAGAGCTTTATTTCTATCTTGATGGACCTGGCGGATCAGGTAAAACCTATCTATATAACTTATTAATGAGCACAAGGTCAAATAGCAATGGCATTTGCCACTACTGGAATTGCTGCAATTTTGTTAGAAGGTGGAAGAACTGTTTATAGTGGATTTAAACTGCCAGTGCCTATATTAGAAACTTCTGTGTCAGATATTCGCATGACATCATTACAAGCAAAGAAATCGAACAAATGTAAATTAATTATAATAGATGAGGCCACAATGATGTCATGCTATGCCCTCCAATGTATTGACCGTTTGCTTCGTGAAGTCATGGATAATACTTTTCCATTTGGTGGAAAGGTAATGTTGTTAGGTGGCGATTTTAGACAAACATTACCTGTCGTTGTACATGGAAATCGAACTGACATTATCGAAACCTGTATAAAGTCAAGCACACTGTGGAAACATTTTACCCATCTTCAACTGCAACAAAATATGAGATCGAAAGGCCAAACTGATTTCAATGATTGGCTTATTAAAATTGAAGAAAACTGAACAAAAAATAAATCACATTTACCGGACGACACTGTAGAGATCCCACCTCATATGATTTGTCACCAAGATATTATATCGGCTACATTTGAAAGGATGCATAAATAACCAGGAATATTCTGAGCTTGCCAACCAAGTCATACTAACGTGTAAAAATAAGGATGCATTAATCCTCAATAATGAAATCTTAAAAAAAATGTAATGCACCACAAAGAAATTATCACAGTGCTGATTCTGTACTTGCTGATGACAATGAAAGTCAGGCTAACTTTTCTACTGAATTCACTAACTCCTTCTGGAATGCCACCACATATTTTGCAGCTAAAGAAAGGTGCAAATATCATGTTACTGCAACATATGAACCTGAAAAAAGGCCTATGCAATGGGACAAGATTAATTGTTCAACAATTAAAGTACCATTTTATAGATGCTGAAATTTTAACTGGGACCCATAAAGGAGAGAGAGTTTTCATATCAAGAATAGATTTAGCACCAAGTGAAAGTAGTCTCCCTTTTATACTTCAAAGAAGACAATTTTCTATTAATATGGCATTTGCCATGACCATTAATAAATCACAAGGTCAAACATTCAAATCTGTGGGTATTTTCTTGGAAGAACCAGTATTTGCACATGGACAATTGTACGTTGCGTTGTCACGGTGCAAAAATCCACAGGCTATTAAAGTTTACATTGAAAAGAATAAAAGTCAAGGTGATTTATTAGAAGATGGACGTATTTTTACTAAAATCATTGTCTACTATGATGTACTATAACTTTTCAGTATGAAATAAAACCCATACAAAACAAATTTAAAACCATTCAAAAATACAAAACAAGAAACAATTCAGTCATAATTCATGGAAGTACTGTTTATGGATGATTCGCCTCACAAAATACTTGCCTTGCATTTTTTCAACAAATTAGGGTAAAATGTTAATTAACTATGTTACTGTTTCTAATGTTACAAGTTAGAAAACAATATTTTCAAGTTCTTTACTTCAACATATTACAAAGTTCATGTTAACAGCTCAACCACGTTTTAAGTCACAATGTAAATATTGTCTGTTATCTTAACATTACTCCCTGGGTTAATGTTTATCGCCAGTTCATGGAGTCAGTAAGGAATTAATTTAATTGGGTACGTTTTAAGGAGAGTTTTTAATGTTTGCCTTCCTCTGCATTCAATGTATCTTGAAGTTAACAATTATTCTGATAGAAATTGCATGTTAATACTGATTAGTTTAAAGTTCAACTGTTTTTACATTCAAATTTCAATACTTTTAATACAAAATTATGTTTAAATATTAATTCACTATGTTACTGTTTATAATGTTCCAAGTTGTAAAAAATTTTTTTCAAGTTTCCTACTTACACAGATAAGAAACTTCAAGTTTAAAAAAATATTATCCCAAGTTTCTGACTTAAACATATTACAAAGTACTGTTAAAATTGGGTACGTTTAAAGGAGGGTTTTTAATGTTTGTCTTACTCTGGATTAAATGTATATTGAAGTTAACAATTCTTCAGATAGAAATTGCATGTTAAAAAACCATTACCTCAAGTTTACAATACTGATTAGTTGAAAGTTCAACTGTTTTTACATTCAACTGTTAATACTTTTAATACAAAATTATGTTAAAAACATTTTTTCACTATGTTACTGTTTATAATGTTCCAAGTTCAAAAAATGTTTTGTCAAGTTCCAAAGTTACACAGATAATAAAGTTCAAGTTTAAAAAAATATACTTTCAAGTTTCTTACTTACATATATTACAAAGTTCATGTTAAAATTGTGTACGTTTGAACAAGGGTTTTTACTCTTTGCTTTCCTCTGGATTCAATGTATATTGAAGTTAACAATTGTTCAAATACAAATTGCATGTTAAAAAAACATTACCTCAACTTTACAATACTGATTAATTTCAAGTTCAACTGTTCTTACATTCAAATGTTAATCATTTTAATACAAAATGCTTGAAGAGTTATTGATCACCAAGAGAACATTTTACAATAATACACATGTTTAATATCACAATACTTACAAGTGTCAAATATGAATATCAATAACTAAACAACTTTACAAACATACACATCACATTGCCATCATTTTTTGACGGGCAAGTCGCTAGTTGTATATAAAGTTGGGACTTATGTATGATTTGGTAATGGCGATGAACCAAGATGGACTATCTTTCAAGTACCTCAAGGAAAAATTCCAAACACTCAGTGAGGCCAAAATTAAGGAATATGTCTTTGTTGGCTCGCAGATTTGGGAACTTCTCAGGGATGAACATTTTTAGCAGATCCTCCATTGTCATGAGAAACCAGCTTAGGAAATATTCAAACTTGTAGCTGACAACTTTTTGAGAAACAACTGAGCAGAAAACTATAAAAAAATAATGAGGAAATTAACTCACCCTACAAGAATGTAGGCTTCAACATGTCATTGAAGATCCACTGTCTACATTCCCTTTTGGGCTTTTTTCATGATAACCATGATGCAGTTAGCAATGAACAAAATGTTCACCAAAAACATATCAGCAATGGAAATTAGATATCAAGAAAAGAGAAGTTCTAACATGTTTTCAGTGTATTGCTGGAATATGATGAGATATGGCCCAGATGTATATAACACAGGCCAGGCAAAGAAAAACATACTGCCTTATGTGATGTGGCAACGTTTTTTTTTAGCCCAAAAATGATGTTATATGTCATTAGTAAAAACTATTCTAAAAATACTTAGATGTGTTTTTCTCAATTAAAATTTCTTGTAAAGTTCTGCTTCATGTTAATTATCGAACGTAGTATAATTTTTGTAATAAAATCTTAAACCTGCATTTTCAGTACTGTGGCAAATAATTTTTTATGAATTAAAAATTGAAAAAGATAGGTAAAAAACAGATTTAAAACAGGTTGATAAAATTGACAAATTGCTATCTACCATTGCTTATATAGAAACCAGGTGAAGTATTTGTTCATTCCCAACAGCTACATTTTATATGTATACCCTTATTGGTAAGTAGGTTTGAGTCTGCTTCAGTTGAAGTCCAATATGGTTTAAGTTGCGTCGCATAAGGAAAAAAAATAGTTTGGAACAAGTCACTTGCTTGGATTGAGACCTGTCCTCGACGCAGAAGTACATTAAAGTTGTAGCAGTGCAGGTGTTCGCAAGTCACTGGGCAAGTTAAGTGTCACGTGGAGGGCCAACAGCAAAGCCTAGGTAATTGAGCAGTTCTGCATTGAATGGATGAATGAAGTGTTTCACCCCACTGTCAAGAAATATTTGGAGGAGAAAGTCCTCTGAGGGCCCTGTTGATAATGGACAATGCTCGTGCTCACCCTCCAGGCTTGGAGGACAACTTGTTGGAGGTGTTTCTTTTAGAACAATTGATTTATTGCTCTTTAACACAACTCTTCTTATCCAGCCCATGGACCATCAAGTCATCTCAAACTTTAAAACTGTATACCAAGGCTCTTTTCCAGAGGTGCTTTGAGGTGACCTTGGATACTCAGTTGACATTGAGAAAGTTTTGGAAGGACCATTTTAATATCCTCCACTGAGTCACTCTGATAGATAAGGCCTGGTGTATAGTCTCTCTCAAGACCATGAACTGTGGCTGGAGAAAATATTTGCCAGAAGCTGTAGCTCCAAGGGATGTGGAGGCTCAACCTAGCCCAGTAGTGGAGGACATTGTGTCTCTGGGCAAGTTCATGGGCCTTCAGGTCAGTACAGAGGACATCAAAAAGTTAGTGGGGCAGCGCATACAAGAGGAGCTGCAGGAACATCAGAGAGAGCAGCAACACATAGTGGGAAGGGAGGAAGCACCTACTGACCTCATCAAAGAAATGTATGCTAAATGGGCTGAATTACAACATTTTGTTGAACACTATCACCCTGACAATGCTCAAGCAAAAACCTGTCTCCTCCTTCTCCTCCTCTACATTGCCACCATCCCATCGGTCCCTCAAATCCTCTCTGTACAGTACAGATAAAGTGAAGTTAAATTATCTGTTATTTGATCTCTTTATAGTTAATTTGAAGTTAAATTCTCTGTTGATTTTTATTGATGCCTATTTAGTTTTAAGGTTTTGTATCCAAAAACAACACACCATCAGTTCTAAACAAAATTTAAAAATTTGGGGTCCAGAATGGATTATTTGAATTTCAAATTGATTACTATGGGAAATGCTTGTTTGGTTCTGATCCTGCCATCTGGAATGGTTTATGGACTTGAACCAAGGTAACACTGTATATACAAATAGCAACTTCAGCAAGTATTTCTATCAAGCAGCCATTTTAGAAGCTTCCAGTTTAAAAATCACACACTTCTGCTACTAATAACAATTGAAGCATTTCCCTTCCTCCCTGCCCCACACCCACCCGCCTCTGGTTATTCTTAATTTCTTAAGACATACAATCAACCTGCAAACTATTTCCAATTGTTCCTCTAAGAATTCAAACTTTGCCACAATGTTTCCTTATTCTTTCTTCTTCCTTACAACCTCCTGCCTGTTTCTCAGATTCTGCTCCTCAATTTCTCTACATCATGTTTCCACACCACATCTCACCTTCCCTGCTCTCCTCTCCTCTGTTCCCAACAGCTCCTCCCCTTCCTCCAGTCACAATCTCCTCCCTCTTCTAAAGCACATATGCAGAAATGCTTCTTTTAGTCTCACTCACATCTCCACTCACTCTAACGCCTTCTCTTACTGGTTGCTAAAGATATAACTTCTGGTCTTTCATAATGGATACATTCACCAACCTACCATAATGGTCACTCCCTCAACCTCATTTTTACCAACTACTCCAGTATCTCCGACCGTTATCTCCCGCTCCCTCTCTCTGACCACCATTTCCTAGCCTACACTCTCACACTTTCTTCCCTTCTTCACCCCCAGTCACCTGAACTCACAGCACTTGACTCACAACATCTATTCAGTGTGCTATAATCCACTCTCATTTCTCTCACCACCCTCACTTGTCCACCACACAATACAACTCGACCTTACTTTCACCCTTGACCCCCTTGCCGCCTTATCCAACGTCAGATGCCCTCACCCTAACCTATAACCATGGCACACTACACAAACTCGCTACATCCAGAAATGCTATTGTACCGCTGAACAATTATGGAGGAAATCTCACACTTCAGCAGACTTCTTCCATTACAAGTTTATTCTAGGTTTCTATCACTTTGCCCTCAATCTTGCCAAAATACTACTTCTCATCACTAATAACAAACTTGTCAACCAATCCAAAATGTTTGTCCGAAATATTTAATACTCTCTTATGCCCTCCCCCACCTCCCGCCCTATCCTGTCTTATGGCTGAAGCCTTTGCGATCCACTTTACAAAATAAAATTGAAAATATCCTGATTAACTCTTGTCTCCAAGTGGTCCTAACTCATCCTCCTCTAAGCAAACCGATAGTACCCTGCCTTCACCCTTCCCCAATCCCATTTCCCTTTGATCTTTTAACTGAAGATGACGTCTCTAGTCTTTAATCAACCTCTCATTTTACAACTTGTCCATATGATCCTATTCCTTAACAGTTGATCCCTCCCCTCTCTACTACACTTATCCCTGCTCTTACACATATATTCAACCTTTCTTTAAACACTGGCAAGTTTTCACCACCTTTACAAGGCACCATAATTTCATCCATTCTTAAGAAACCCTCATCTGACCCAACTTTTACATCTAACCAACACCCTATCTCTCTACTTCCCCTGGTTTCTAAACTGACTTAGCTTATAGTTTACAACTGCTTTACCCAATTTATTTTCTCCAACTCCCCCTTGACCTTTCCAATCTGGCTTCTAGCCCCAACACTCCACAGAAACAGTCCTCAAAATCCGACTTGCTCAGGGCCAAGTCAAATGGTAACTTCTCTATTCTAATTCTCAATGCTCAGAGTCACCCCACTGGCTTGCCATAGTTTCCAAAATAAAATGTAAAAGCTTGACCCTAACATTTAAAGCTCTCAACAATAGTGCAACCTTCTATATCTCTGCTCTTATCTCAAAATACTCCCTCAAGTACCCTCTTCGCTCTTCTAATGACCTTTTTCTTTCCTCCTCTCTTATAACCTGCTCTCACTTCTGCCTTCAGGACTTTCTCGTGCTGCCTCTACTCTATGGAACTCCTTGCCTCAATCATCTACACCAGGGGTGTCCAAGCTCAGTCCTGCTGGGCTGCACACAGGCCTGGATATGTGGATATTCCTGCGGCAAGCAGGTAAGACTATTGTTTCTTCAGTCATGCCGATTGACTCACCTGTGCAAAGCAAGGAAATCCTCCTACCCAGGCCTGTGTGTGCCCCAGGAAGCCTGAACTTGGACACCCCTGCTCTAGACTATCCTCCAGACTCAAATCCTTTAAAACATCTCTAAAAAAGCTTATCATCTTCAATCTTAATGTATCCATCCTCCTTTGATATGTCACGCTTGGCGATGAATCACAGTTTGACAACAATTCGATCGCAAAGGCGTTAGCCACACATGCGCAGAGTGCAACGTGAGCTGGGGAGGGAAGAGACACAGAGGGAGAGGGGGGAAAGAGACACAGAGGGATGGAGGGGGAAGAGACATAGAGGTAGAGGGGGGAAGAGACACAGAGGGAGAGGGGGGAAAGAGACAGAGGGAGAGGGGGGAAAGAGACACAGAGGGAGAGGGGGGTAGAGACACAGAGGGAGGGAAGAGACATAGAGGGAGAGGGGGGAAAGAGACACAGAATGAGGGAGTGGGAAGAGACACAGAGGGAGAAGGGGGAAGAGACACAGAGTTATAGGGGTGAAAGAGACACAGAGGGAGAGCGGGAAGAGACACAGAGGGAGGGGGGAAGACACAGAGGGAGAGGGGGAAGATACACAGAGGGGGAAAGAGACACAAGGGGGGAGACACAGAGGGAGGGGGGAAGACACAGAGGGAGAGGGGGAAGATACACAGAGCGGGAAAGAGACACAAGGGGGGAGACACAGAGGGAGGGGGAGAGACACAGGGGGAGGGAGAGACACAGGGAGAGAGGGGGGAAAGAGACTTGGGGGTAAGAGACACAGGGTGGGAGGAGGGGAAGAGACACAGGGGGAAAGAGACACCGGGAGGGGAGAGGGGGGAAAGAGTTACAGGGGGAGGAAAGAGACACAGGGGGGGAGGGGGAAGTGACAAAGGGGGTGGGGGCAAAGTGACACAGCAGAGAAAGAGACACAGGGGGCATAGAAAGAGACAAGGGAGGGAGAGGGGGAAGAGACACAGAGGGAGAGGGGGAAAAAGAGACACAGGGGAAGAGGCACGAGGGAGAGGGGGGGGAGAAGACAAGGAGAGAGGGGGAAAGAGAAAAAGGAGTGGAAAGAGACACGAGGAGATGGGGGAAAGTGACACGGGGGGAGACACAGGGGAGAGGGGGGGAAGAGACACAGAGGGAGAGGGGGAAGAGACACAAAGGAGAGGGGGAAGAGACACAGAGTGAGAGGGGTAAAGAGACACAGAGCGAGAGAGGGGAAAGAGACACAGAGGGAGAGGGGGGGAAAAGACACAGGGCGGGAAGAGAAACAGAAGGAGAGAGGGGAAAGAGAAAAAGGGGGAGGGGGAAGAGACACAGATGGAGAGTGGAAAGAGACACAGAGGGAGAGGGGGAAAGAGACACAGAGGTAGAGGGGGGAAAGAGACAAAGAGGGGGAGGGGGGAAAAGACACAGGTGGGGGAAAGAGACACAGAGGGAGAGGGGGAAGAGACACAGAGGGAGAGGGGGGGAAGAGACAAAGAGGGGGAAAGAGACATGGGGAAGACATAGAGGGAGTGAGGGGGGAAGAGACACAGAGAGAGAGGGTTGAAAGAGACACAGAGGGAGAGAGGGGAAAGAGACACAGAGGGAGAGGGGGAAGAGACATAGAGGGAGGGGGAAAAGACACAGAGTGAGAGGGAGAAGAGACACAGAGGGGGAAAGAGGCACAAGGGGGAGAGACACAGAGGGAGAGGGGGAAGAGACAAAGAGGGGGAAAGAGACATGGGGAAAGACATAGAGGGAGTGAGGGGGGAAGAGACACGGAGAGAGAGGGTTGAAAGAGACACAGAGGGAGAGAGGGGGAAGATACAAAGAGGGAGAGGGGGAAAGAGACATAGAGGGAGGGGGAAAAGACACAGAGTCAGAGGGGGAAGAGACACAGAGGGGGAAAGAGGCACAAGGGGGAGAGACACAGAGGAAGGGGGGAGAGACACAGGGGGAGGGAGAGACACAGGTAGAGAGGGGGAAGAGACATGGGGGGTAAGAGACACAGTTTGGGAGGAGGGGAAGAGACACAGGGAGAAAAAGACACAGGGAGGGGAGAGGGGGGGAAAGAGATACAGGGGGATGAAAGAGACACAGGGGGAGAGGGGGTAAGGGACAAAGGAGGAGGGGGGAAAGAGACACAGGGGACATGGAAAGAGACAAGGGAGGGAGAGGGGAAAGAGACACAGAGGGAGAGGGGGAGAAAGAGACACAGGGGCAGAGACACAAAGGGAGAGGGGGAAAGAGACACAAAGGAGAGGGGAAAGAGACACAGAAGGAAAAGGGTAAAGAGACACAGAGCAAGAGGGGGAAAAAAACAGTGGGAGAGGGGGGGAAGACACGGGTGGGAAGAGAAACAGAAGGAGAGAGGGGGAAAAGACAAAGGGGGAGAGGGGGGGAAGAGACACAGGGGAGGTGGAAAGACCTAACCCCTGTATGGTGCTGCAGAATATGCTAGCATGTATCAAATAAAGGATAATAGTAATAACAATAATCACATATTATAATTGTCAAACTGCAATTCGTTGTCACGCTTTGCGATGAATCGCAGTTTGACAACAATCTGATCGCAAAGGCGTGAGCCGCGCAAGAGCAGAGCACGACGTGAGCCACGCAAGCACAATGCCTGTCGTGAGCCGGGCATTGCACATGCGCAGCGCCTAAGTGGAGAGAAGAGACACAGATGGAGGGGGGGGGGGAAAGAGACACAGAGGAAGAGAGGGGGGAGACACAGAGGGAGAGGGGGGGAAGAGACACAGATGGAGAGGGGGAAAGAGACGCAGAGGGAGAGGGGGGGAAGAGACACACAGGGAGAGGGGGAAAAAGATACAGATAGGGGAAGAGATACAGAGGGAGAGGGTGAAGAGACACAGAGGGAGAGGGGGGAAGAGACACAGAGAGAGAGGGGGGAAAGAGACACAGGGGATGTGGAAAGAGACAAGGGGGGAGAGGGGGAAGAGACACACAGGGAGAGGGGGAAAGAGGCACAGAGGGGGAAAGAGACACGGGGTGGACATAGAGGAAGGGAGGGGGGAAAACACAGAGGGATAAGGGGGGAAGAGAAAAGAGGGAGAGGGGTGAGAGACACAGAGGGAGAGAAGGGAGGGACAAAGGAGGGAGGGGGAAAGATACACAGAGGGGAGAAAGGGACACAGGGGACATGGAAAGAAACAAGGGGGGAGAGGGGGAAGAGACACAGAGGTAGAGGGGGGAGAGACACAGAGGGAGAGGGTGGAAGGAAACACTGAGGGAGAGGGGGGAGATACACAGAGGGAGAGGGGGAAAGGAGACACAGAGGGAGAGGGGGGAAAGAGACAAAGTGGGGAGTAAGAGACACAGAGGGAGAGGGGGAAAGGGACAAAGGAGGAGGGGGGAAAAGGCACAGGGGAGAAAGAGATACAGAGGAGAGGGGAAAGAGACACAGAGGGAGAAGGGTAAAGAGACACAGAGCGAGAGGGGGAAAGAGACACAGGGGGAGAGGGGGGGAATAGACACAGGGGGAAGAGAAACAGAAGGAGAGGGGGGAAAGAGTCAAAGGGGGAAAGGGGGGGAAGATACACAGGTGGGAAAGTGAGACAGGGGAGGTGGAAAGACAGAACCACTGTATGGTGCTGCAGAATATGCCAGCATGTAACAAATAAAGGATAATAGTAATAACAATAATCACATATTATAATTGGCAAACTGCAATTCGTCATCACACTTTGCGATGAATCGCAGTTTGACAGCAATCCGATTGCAAAGGCGTGAGCCGCGCAAGAGCAGAGCACGACGTGAGCTACGCATGCCCAAAGCGTGTTGTGAGCCGGGCATTGTACATGCGCAGCGCCTGGGGAGAGAAGAGACACAGATGGAGGGGGGGGAGAGAAACAGAGGAAGAGAGGGGGGAGAGACAGAGGGAGAGGGGGGAAGAAACACAAAGGCAGAGGGGGAAAAAAAGACACAGAGGGAGAGGGGGGAAAGAGACACAGAGGGAGATGGGGGAAGATACAGAGGGGGGAAAGAGACACAGAGGGAGAGGGGGAAGAGACACAGAGGGAGAGGGGGGGAAAAGACAAAGAGGGGGAAAGAGACATGTGGGAAGACATAGAGGGAGTGAGGGGGGAAGAGACACAGAGAGAGAGCGTTGAAAGAGACACAGAGGGAGAGAGGGGAAAGAGACACCGAGGGAGAGGGGGAAGAGACAGAGGGGGAGAGGGGGAAGATACACAGAGGGAGAGGGGGAAAGAGACATAGAGGGAGGGGGAAGAGACACAGAGGGAGAGGGGGAAGAGACACAGAGGGGGAAAGAGGCACAAGGGGGAGAGACACAGAGGAAGGGGGGAGAGACACAGGGGGAGGGCGAGACACAGGTAGAGAGGGGGAAGAGACATGGGGGTAAGAGACACAGGTTGGGAGGAGGGGAAGAGACACAGGGAGAAAGAGACACAGGGAGGGGAGAGGGTGAAAGAGATACAGGGGAGAAAGAGACACAGGGGTCGTGGAAAGAAACATGGGGGGAGAGGGGGAAGAGACACAGAGGTAGAGGGGCAGACACAGAGGGAGAGGGGGGACAGACACAGAGGGAGAGTGGGGAAGGAGACACTGAGGAAGAGGGGGAAGATACACAGAGGGAGAGGAGGGGAAAGAGACACAGAGGGAGAGGGGGGAAAGAGACAAAGTGGGGGGAAAGACAGACAGAGGGGGGAAAGAAACAAAGGGTGGGAAGAGACACAGGGAGAGAGGGGGGAAGAGACAAGGGGGAAGAGACACAGGGGTGGGAGGGGGTAAGAGACTCGTGGGAAAAGGGCCACATTCAGGGGAGAGGGGGGATAGAGACAGGGGAGAAAGAGACAAAGGGGGAGAGGGGGGGAGAGACAAAGGGAAGAAGGGGGGAAGAGACACAGGGGAGAAAGAGACACAGGGGATGTGGAAAGAGACACGGGAGGGAGAGGGGAGAAGGGGCACAGAGGAGAGGGGGGAAGAGACACAGAGGGAGATGGGGAGAAAGAGACACAGGGGAAGAGACACGAGGGGGAGGTGGGAAGGAGACACGGGGGAAGAGATGCAGGAGTGGGAGAGGAAGGGGAAGAGACACAGGGGGGGGAAGAGACATGGGGAGAGGGGGAAAGAGACACAGAGGGGGAAAGAGACATGGGGGAAGACATAGAGGGAGGGGAGAAGAGACACAGAGGGATAGGGGGGAAGAGACAAAGAGGGAGAGTGTTGAAAGAGACACAGAGGAAGAGAGGGGAGGGGGAAAGGGGGAGGGGGAAAGATAAACAGGTGAGAAAGAGACACAGGGGACGTGGAAAGAAACATGGGGGGAGAGGGGGAAGAGACACAGAGGTAGAGGGGCAGACACAGAGGGAGAGGGGGGGAAAGAGACAAAGTGGGGGGAAAGAGACACAGGGGGGGGAAGAGACATGGGGAGAGGGGGAAAGAGAAACAGGGGTGGAAAGAGACACAGGGGAGATGGGGGAAAGTGACACAGGGGGGAGAGACACAGGGGATAGGGGGGAAAGAGACACAGAGGGAGTGGGGGAAGAGACACAAAGGAGAGGGGGAAGAGACACAGAGGGAGAGGGGGAAAGAGACACAGAGGGGGAAAGAGACACAGGGGGAAAGACATAGAGGGAGGGAGGTTGGAAGAGACACAGAGGGAGTGGGGGGAAGAGACAAAGAGGGAGAGGGGTGAAAGAGACACAGAGAGAGAGGGGGGAAAGAGACACAGGGGACATAGAAAGAGACAAGGGGGAAGAGGGGGAGAGACACAGAGGGAGAGGGGGGGGAAGAGACACAGAGGGGGAAAGAGACATGGGGGGAAGACATAGAGGGAGGGGAGAAGAGACACAGAGGGATAGGGGAAAAAGAGACAAAGAGGGAGAGGGGTTAAAGAGACACAGAGGGTGAGGGGTTAAAGAGACACAGAGGGAGAGAGGGGAGGGACAAAGGGGGAGGGGGAAAGATACACAGGGTAGAAAGAGACACAGGGGACGTGGAAAGAAACATGGGGGGAGAGGGGGAAGAGACACAGAGGTAGAGTAGCAGACACAGAGGGAGAGGGGGGACAGACACATAGGGGGAGTGGGGAAGGAGACACTGAGGGAGAGGGGGGAGATACACAGAGGGAGAGGAGGGGAAAGAGACACAGAGGGAGAGGGGGGAAAGAGACAAAGTAGGGGGAAAGAGAGACAGAGGGGGGGAAGAAACAAAGGGTGGGAAGAGACACAGGGAGAGAGGGGGAAAGAGACAAGGGAGAAGAGACACAGGGGTGGGAGGGGGTAAGAGACACATGGGAAAAGGGCTACATTCAGGGGAGAGGGGGATAGAGACACAGGGGAGAAAGAGACACAGGGGGAGAGGGGGGAAGAGACAAAGGGGGGAGGGGGGGAAAGAGACACAGGGGAGAAAGAGGCACAGGGGATGTGGAAAGAGACATGGGAGGGAGAGGGGAGAAGGGACACAGAGGAGAGGGGGGAAGAGACACAGAGGGAGAGACACGAGGGAGAGGTGGGAAGGAGACACGGGGGGAAGAGATGCAGGAGTGGGAGAGGGAGGGGAAGAGGCACAGGGGGGGAATGGACATGGGGAGAGGGGGAAAGAGAAACAGGGGTGGAAAGAGACACAGGGGAGATGGGGGAAAGTGACACAGGGGGGAGAGACACAGGGGGAGAGGAGGGAAAGAGACACAGAGGGAGTGGGGGAAGAGACACAAAGGAGAGGGGGAAGGAGACACAGAGGGAGAGGGGGGACATACACAGAGGGAGAGGGGGGAAGGAGACACAGAGGGAGAGGGGGAAAGAGACAAAGAGGGGGAAAGAGACACAGAAGGAGAGGGGGAAAAGTGACACAGAGTGGGGGAAGAGACAAAGGGGTGGAATAGACACAGGGGGAAAGAGACACATTGAAGGGAGAGGGGGGAAAGAGACACAGGGGGAGAGAGGGGAAGAGACAAAGGGGGGGAGAGGGGGGAAAGAGACACAGGAGATGTGGAAAGAGACACGGGAGGGAGAGGGGAGAAGGGACACAGAGGAGAGGGGGAAGAGACACAGCAGGAGATGGGGAGAAAGAGACACAGGGGAAGAGACACGAGGGAGAGAGGGGAAGGAGACACGGGGGGGAAGAGATGCAGGAGTTGGAGAGGGAGGGGAAGAGACACAGTGGGGAAAGACACATGGGGAGAGGGTGGAAAGAGAAGCAGGTGTGGAAAGAGACACGGGGGACAAGGGGGAAAGTGACACGGGGGGGAGAGACAGAGGGGGAGAGGGGGGAAAGAGACACAGAGGGAGAGGGGGCAAGAGACACAAAGGAGAGGGGGAAGAGACACAGAGGGAGATGGGGGTAGAGACACAGAGGGAGAGGGTGGTAGAGACACAGAGGGAGAGGGGGAAAGAGACAAAAAGGGAGAGGGGGGGAAAAGACACAGAGAGAGGAAGAGAAACATAGGGAGAGAGGGGGAAAGAGACAAAGGGGGAGAGGAAGGAAAAAGACACACGGGGGAAAGAGACACAGGGGAGGTGGAAAGACCTAACCCCTGTATGGTGCTGCGGAAGATGCCAGCATGTAACAAATAGAGGATAATAATAATAACAATAATCACATATTAGAATTGTCAAACTGCATTTCTTCGTCACACTTTGCGATGAATCGCAGTTTGAGAAAAAATTTATCGCAAAGGCGTGAGCCGTGCATGAGCAGAGCACAACGCGAGCCGTGCATGCGCAAAGCGCAGTGAGCTGGTCATTGCACATGCGCAGCGCCTAAGGGGAGAGAAGAGACATAGATGGATGGGGAGGAAGAGATACATAGGAAAAGAGGGGGGGAGACACAAAGGGAGTGGGAAGGAGAGACACAGAGGTAGAGGGGGGAGAGACACAGGAGATGTGGAAAAAGATACGGGAGGGAGATTGGAGAAGGGACACAGAGGAGAGGGGGGAAGAGACACAGAGGGAGATGGGGAGAAAGAGACACAGGGGAAGAGACACGAGGGAGAGGGGGGTGGAGACACGAGGGGAAGAGATGCAGGAGTTGGAGAGGGAGGGGAAGAGACACAGGGGGGGAAAGACACATGGGAGAGGGGGGAAAGAGAAACAGGTGTGGAAAGAGACACGGGGGGACATGGGGGAAAGTGACACAGGGGGGGAGAGACACAGAGGGAGAGGGAGCAAGAGACACAAAGGAGAGGGGGAAGAGACACAGAGGGAGAGGGGGGTAGAGACACAGAGGGAGAGGGTGATAGAGACACAGAGAGAGAGGGGGAAAGAGACACAAAGGTAGAGGGGGGAAAGTGACACAGAGGGGGGGGGAAGAGACACAGGGTGAGAGGGGGAAAGAGACATGGGGGGAAGAGACACAGGGGTGGGAGGGGGGAAGAGACACAGGGGGAAAGAGACACATTGAGGGGAGAGGGTGGAAAGAGACACAGGGGAGAAAGAGACACAGGGGAAGAGAGGGGAAGAGACAAAGGGGGGGGAGTGGTGAAAGAAACACAGGGGAGAAAGAGACACAGGGGATGTGGAAAGAGACACGGGAGGGCAAGGGGAGAAGGGACACAGAGGAGAGGGGGGAAGAGACACAGAGGGAGATGGGGAGAAAGAGACACAGGGGAAGAGACACGAGGGAGAGGGGGAAGGAGACACAAGGGGGGAAGAGGTGCAGGAGTGGGAGAGGGAGGGGAAGAGACACGGGGGGGGAATGAGACATGGGGAGATGGGGGAAAGAGAAACAGGGGTGGAAAGAGACAAGTGGGAACATGGGGGAAAGAGACACAGGGGGGGAGAGACACCGGGGGAGAGGGGGGAAAGAGACACAGAGGGAAAGGGGGGAAGAGACACAAAGGAGAGGGGGAAGAGACACAGAGGGAGAGGGGGGTAGCGACACAGAGGAGGGGAAGACACAGAGGGTGGTTAAGAGAAACATAGGGAGAGAGGGGGAAAGAGACAAAGGGGGCGAGGGGGAAAAGAGACACACGGGGGAAAGAGACACTGGGGAGGTGGAAAGACCTAACCATTGTATGGTGCTGCGGAAGATGCCAGCATGTAACAAATGAAGGATAATAGTAATAACAATAATCACATATTATAATTGTCAAACTGCAATTCGTTGTCACGCTTTGCGATGAATAGCAGTTTGATAACAATCCGATCGCAAAGGCATGAGCCGTGCATGAGCAGAGCACAATGCAAGCCGTGCATGCGCAAAGCGCCGTGAGGCGGGCATTGCACATGCGCAGCGCCTAAGGGGAGAGAAGAGACACAGATGGATGGGGAGGAAGAGACACAGAGGAAGAGAGGGGGGGGAGACACAGAAGGAGAGGGGGGGAAGAGACACAGAAGTGGAGAGACACAGAGGGAGAAGGGGGAAAAGACACAGAGGGAGAGGGGGATGAGACACAGAAGGAGAGGGTGAAAAGACACAGAGGGAGAGGTGGAAGAGACACAGAGGGAGGGGGGAAGAGACACAGAGGTAGAGGGGGAAGAGACACAGGGGGAAAAGACACAGAGGGTGAGGGGTAAGAGACACAGAGGAAGAGGTGGGAAGGAGACACAGAAGAGCGGAAAGAGACACAGAGGTGAGAAAGGGGGGAAGAGACACGGGGGGGAGATACACTAGGGAGAGGGGTTGAAAGAGACACAGGGGTGGAATGAAACACAGGGGGAGAGGGGGAAGAGACACAGAGGGAGGGGGAAAAGAGATAAAGAGGGAGAGGGGGAGAAGAGACACAGAGGGAGGGGGGGAAAGAGACACAGAGGGAGAGGGGGGAAAGAGACACAGAGGGAGAGGGGGGATATACACAGAGGGAGAGGGGGGAAGGAGACACAGAGAGAGAGGGGGGAAAGAGACAAAGAGGGAGAGGGGGGAAAGTGACACAGAGGGGGGGAAGAGACACAGGGTGAGAGGGTGAAAGAGACATGGGGGGAAGAGACACAGGGGTGGGAGGGGGGAAGAGACAAAGGGGGAAAGAGACACATTGAGGGGAGAGGGGGGAAAGAGACACAGGGGGAGAGAGGGGAAGAGACAAAGGGGGAGAGTGGTGAAAGAGACAAAGTGGAGAAAGAGACACAGGGGATGTGGAAAGAGACACGGGAGGGCGAGGGGAGAAGGGACACAGAGGAGAGGGGGGAAGAGACAAAGAGGGAGATGGGGAGAAAGAGACACAGGGGAAGAGACACGAGGGAGAGGGGAAAGGAGACACAAGGTGGGAAGGGGTGCAGGAGTGGGAGAGGGAGGGGAAGAGACACAGGGGGGGAATGAGACATGGGGAGATGGGGGAAAGAGAAACAGGGGTGGAAAGAGACAAGGGGGAACATGGGGGAAAGAGACACAGGGGGGGAGAGACACCGGGGGAGAGGGGGGAAAGAGACACAGAGGGAAAGGGCGGAAGAGACACAAAGGAGAGGGGGAAGAGACACAGAGGGAGAGGGGTGTAGAGACACAGAGAAGGGGGAAAGAGACACAAAGGGAGAGGGGGGGAAGACACAGAGGGTGGGAAAGAGAAACATAGGGAGAGAGGGGGAAAGAGACAAAGGGGGCGAGGGGCAAAAGAGACACACAGGGGAAAGAGACACTGGGGAGGTGGAAAGACCTAACCCCTGTATGGTGCTGCGGAAGATGCCAGCATGTAACAAATGAAGGATAATAGTAATAACAATAATCACATATTATAATTGTCAAACTGCAATTCGTTGTCACGCTTTGCGATGAATAGCAGTTTGATAACAATCCGATCGCAAAGGCATGAGCCGTGCATGAGCAGAGCACAATGCAAGCCGTGCATGCGCAAAGCGCCGTGAGGCGGGCATTGCACATGCGCAGCGCCTAAGGGGAGAGAAGAGACACAGATGGATGGGGAGGAAGAGACACAGAGGAAGAGAGGGGGGGGAGACACAGTAGGAGAGGGGGGGAAGAGACACAGAAGTTGAGAGACACAGAGGGAGAAGGGGGAAAAGACACAGAGGGAGAGGGGGATGATACACAGAAGGAGAGGGGGAAAAGACACAGAGGGAGAGGTGGAAGAGACACAGAGGGAGGGGGGAAGAGACACAGAGGTAGAGGGGGAAGAGACACAGGGGGAAAAAGACACAGAGGGAGAGGGGTAAGAGACACAGAGGAAGAGGTGGGAAGGAGACACAGAAGAGCGGAAAGAGACACAGAGGTGAGAAAGGGGGGAAGAGACACAGGGGGGGAGATACACTAGGGAGAGGGGTTGAAAGAGACACAGGGGTGGAATGAAACACAGGGGGAGAGGCGGAAGAGACACAGAGGGAGGGGGAAAAGAGATAAAGAGGGAGAGGGGGAGAAGAGACACAGAGGGAGAGGGGGGAAAGAGACACAGAGGGAGAGGGGGGATATACACAGAGGGAGAGGGGGAAGGAGACACAGAGAGAGAGGGGGGAAAGAGACAAAGAGGGGGGAAAGAGACACAGAGGGAGAGGGTGAAAGTGACACAGAGGGGGGGAAGAGACACAGGGTGAGAGGGGGAAAGAGACATGGGGGGAAGAGACACAGGGATGGGAGGGGGGAAGAGACACAGGGGGAAAGAGACACATTGAGGGGAGAGGGGGGAAAGAGACACAGGGGAGAAAGAGACACAGGGGGAGAGAGGGGAAGAGACAAAGGGGGGAGAGTGGTGAAAGAGACACAGGGGAGAAAGAGGCACAGGGGATGTGGAAAGAGACACGGGAGGGCGAGGGGAGAAGGGACACAGAGGAGAGGTGGGAAGAGACACAGAGGGAGATGGGGAGAAAGAGACACAGGGGAAGAGACACGAGGGAGAGGGGAAAGGAGACACAAGGGGGGAAGAGGTGCAGGAGTGGGAGAGGGAGGGGAAGAGACACAGGGGGGGAATGAGACATGGGGAGATGGGGGAAAGAGAAACAGGGGTGGAAAGAGGCAAGGGGGAACATGGGGGAAAGAGACACAGGGGGGGAGAGACACCGGGGGAGAGGGGGGAAAGAGACACAGAGGGAAAGGGGGGAAGAGACACAAAGGAGAGGGGGAAGAGACACAGAGGGAGAGGGGGGTAGAGACACAGAGAAGGGGGAAAGAGACACAAAGGGAGAGGGGGGAAGACACAGAGGGTGGGAAAGAGAAACATAGGGAGAGAGGGGGAAAGAGACAAAGGGGGCGAGGGACAAAAGAGACACACGGGGGAAAGAGACACTGGGGAGGTGGAAAGACCTAACCCCTGTATGGTGCTGCGGGAGATGCCAGCATGTAACAAATGAAGGATAATAGTAATAACAATAATCACATATTATAATTGTCAAACTGCAATTCGTTGTCACGCTTTGCGATGAATAGCAGTTTGATAACAATCCGATCGCAAAGGCATGAGCCGTGCATGAGCAGAGCACAATGCACGCCGTGCATGCGCAAAGCGCCGTGAGGCGGGCATTGCACATGTGCAGGGCCTAAGGGGAGAGAAGAGACACAGATGGATGGGGAGGAAGAGACACAGAGGAACAGAGGGGGGGAGACACAGTAGGAGAGGGGGGGAAGAGACACAGAAGTGGAGAGACACAGAGGGAGAAGGGGGAAAAGACACAGAGGGAGAGGGGGATGAGACACAGAAGGAGAGGGGGAAAAGACACAGAGGGAGAGGTGGAAGAGACACAGAGGGAGGGGGGAAGAGACACAGAGGTAGAGGGGGAAGAGACACAGGGGGGAAAAGACACAGAGGGAGAGGGGTAAGAGACACAGAGGAAGAGGTGGGAAGGAGACACAGAAGAGTGGAAAAAGACACAGAGGTGAGAAAGGGGGGAAGAGACACAGGGGGGAGATACACTAGGGAGAGGGGTTGAAAGAGACACAGGGGTGGAATGAAACACAGGGGGAGAGGGGGAAGAGACACAGAGGGAGGGGGAAAAGAGATAAAGAGGGAGAGGGGGAGAAGAGACACAGAGGGAAAGGGGGGAAAGAGACACAGAGGGAGAGGGGGGAAGAGACAAAGGGAGGGAGAGACACAAGGGGGGAAGAGAAACAACAGTGGGTAAGGGGGGAGACACAGGGGGGAAAGAGACACAGGGGGAGAGGGGGGAGATACACAGGGGGGAAGAGAGGGGGGAAGATACACAGGGGGGAAAGAGAGGGTAGAGGGGGGGGAAAGAGACAAAGGGGGGAGAGGGGGGAAAGAGACACAGGGGAGATGGAAACAGACACAGGGGAGGTGGAAAAAGACAGAGGAGGGAGAGGTTTGGAAGTGACACAGGAGGGAGAAGTGGGGAAGAGACAAAGGAGGGAAAGAGACACAGGGGAGGGAGAGGAGGGGGGAAAGAGACACAGGAGAGGTGGAAAGACTTAACCCCTCTAGGGTGCTGCGGAATTTGCCGGCGTGTTACAAATAAAGGATCATAGTAAAAACAATAATCACATATTATAATTGTCAAACTTCAATTCATCATCACGCTTTGCAATGAATCACAGTTTTACAACAATCCGATCGCAAAGGCGTGAACCGGGCATTGCACATGTGCATCGCCTAGGGGGAGGGAAGAGGCACAGGGGGTCTGGGGTGAAGAGGCATAGAGGAAGGGGGGGGAGACAGAGGGAGAGGGGGGAAAGAGACACAGAGGGAGACGGGGGAAGAGACACAGAGGCAGAGGGGGGAGACACAGAGGGAAGGGGGGAGAGACACAGAAGGAGAAGTGGGGAAGAGACACAGAGGGGGGGAAGATACATGGGGAGGGGGTTGAAAGAGACACAGGGGGAGAGGGGGGAAGAGAAACAGATGGAGGGGGGGAGAAGAGACACAGAGGGAGAGGGGGGAAAGAGACAAATGGGGGGAGAGACACAGAAGGAAGGGGGGGAAGAGACACAGGGGGGGGAGACACAGGGTGGGAGAGGGGGGGAAAAACACAGGGGGAGTGGGGGAAAGTATACGGGGGAGACACAGGGGTAGAGGGGGGGTCAAGATTTAAAGGGGGAGAGGGGGGAAAGAGACACAGGGGGGAAAGAGACACAGGGGAGGTGGAAAGAGACACAGGAGGGAGAGGTGTGGAAGAGACACAGGAGAGAGAGGTGGGGAAGAGACACAGGAGGGAAAGAGAAACAGGGGAGGGAGAGGGGGGGGAAAGAGACACTGGGGGGGGGAAATAAGGGGGAGGATACACAGTGGAGGGAAATGGAGGGGAAGACACAAGGGAGGGAGGAACAGACATAGGGGGAGAGGGGGACCGGGGGGAAAGAGACACAGGGGAGTGGGAGGGGGAAGAGACACAGGGGAATGGGAAAGAGACACAGGGAAGGGGGAAAGAGACTCATGGGAGGGAGAGGGAGGGAAGAGACACAGGAGGGAAAGAGACACAGGGGAGGGGGTTAGAGACACGGGAGGGAGAGGGGGGTAAAATCACAGGGGGTGGGATACACGGGAGGGAGAGGAGGGGTGAAGGAGACACAAGGGAGGGAGAGTAGGGGGGAAAGAAGACACAAGGGAAGAAGTCGACTCGGGGAGAGACTCATCATGAGCTCCAAAGGCCAGTAAAGTAGATGGTGGGAGAGGTGGGGGGGGCTCGCAATGCGAGGCCCGTGATGAGTGCCAAAGGCGCTCATTGTTAGGCCAATAAAGTAGAGGGGGAGAGGCTCCCATTGTGTGGCAAACAGCATTGCCAGGCTTCACTTTTTATTGCCGTCATTTTTGACGGGCAAGTCGCTAGTATATATATTATATGTGCATTATATGTATTGTCTATTCTTTACTATAAATACATTTTTCAGTGGCATGCTAATAAATAAATTATATTTTATTAAGATTTTCACTTCATAAAACCACTTTTATAGTCTCTTAATGTGCAATTCTTTCACTATGTCATCAACAAAATTATCTAAAAATACAGCAACCAGCGTAAAACAAACATGTTCAACAAGGAATCATGGTCCAAATATAAAAACCCCATACTTGCAGTTCTCTTTTATCTCAAACTAGTTCTCAATAAAAAAAGTTGCATATGCATGTGATTGTAAAGGTGAACTGATGTGGGGTGAATGATTTCGACCCGAGTGAAGAGAAAGAAAGCATTATAGAGTCCTTTTTTTGCCCACTCATTGAATTGAGAGCCTTATATATTTGAATATGTTGACCTGGAAAGGTGAAGACCATTGGCTACATTATCTGAGAATGAACTTATTCCATAACTCATCAAAATAGAGAACCTAATATAATAAAATAAGAACTAGAGAGGTTTCACTTAATGGCGAAATTTTTCGAGAATTTTTAATTGGTACATAAATTGGCATAGGCACGTCTTGTGAATTAGCTGAAGTTTGGCAACTCTTGTTGTGTTCGAAATGTATATGGATCATTATTTACCTTGGACTAAACGTCATCAACACATCTGAGTGTTGTCCATCCAAATACTAATCCCCGCTGTCATCCGTTGCATCGCTTTACTGTTTACTCATTTTCATTATAAATTCAGCAACAGAACCACAACTTTTCAGAGGAGTCAGTAGGAGGATACAAGTGACATTATTTCATCACCTACTGTTTGCATACTTCCTACTCTTTAATGAAGTGGGTTGAGATACCTTATTGACTGTTTTTTTGTGCTTTATCTATATCATTGCATATTGAATCTATTTATCATAGGTATTTGGACCTTATATGAAGCACATTTTGATTTATATACATTATTTATTGTATGTACTATTGAGGTTGGTATATGATACTACTTTGTGTTACTAGGGAGACGTTCAGTGTAATATTTTTACATTTTTACATTTTTTATTTTATTTATTTAATAAAAGCTAAATTGTATACTATAATGGTTTGAGAATGTACCACTGTGGCCCTATTTACATACAAATAGTGGATTAGGCATATAAGGGCCCACTATTTACCCAATAACCTGCCTATAAATAGCTAATCTATATTCCCTATCTGGGACTATTCACACCACTGGTGCACTTACCTACTCTCCAATGAATAATAGGTGAAAACCATAACCGGAGGTACAGACACTACAGTGCACATCGGTTACTCCCTAAGGAGTGACGTCATCATCGGGAGACACGCAGCTCGCATCCGACGCGTGCGTTTCGCGTCAGCTTCCACAGGGATCGTAAGAAATGAAGAGGGCGCTTTGGTTTTTATTACATGAGTGAGATGGTTCAGTGAGATCTCTCATCTGCATATAATTTGCAATCAGCTGTCTTGCAACCAGGGCTATGGAGACAAAAATAGGTTAGGACTAAAGGTGGAAATACTATAATAAACGCTTAAGGTGGATATATGAAAATAGAAATAGACAAATAGAATGTCTTCAAGATACAAATACAAAATCAATCTTGAATTGAACATATATAAAGTCTGCATAAATAAAAACACAATTACATCAGATATAATATGATATCACTAAGATACCGCAGAAGGTATTAAATATAAAGTTGCCTATCCACAATTCTGTACAGTAGGATTTAATATGTCAAAGAGACATTAGTTTCAAAGAAAGGGGGTAGATCAGGAGCTCAATGAGTTCCTCAGTAAATAAGGAAGGATACCTTATGATAGTCTAACACATTAATTATAAATAATGATATTAAAAATATATATAAGCATATAAATACATCACCAACAGTCCTGCTTTATCGAGTATGGAATTAGATAAAGAATTTAACAAATATGTAGTTAATCTATATGATATAAATATAACAGAGCAATTAGGCGATGAAATAATATTATTATAATCACATAGATAGACTACTGCTTTAATAGAATAAGAAAGCATTAATAAAACCTTTACAAAAATATACTGAAGTTGTTATATTCATTAAGTCCACCTGGGACTACAGTATTAAGTAACGCTATCCATTTGCTTTCTGCCTTGAGTAATTCTGATTCAAGATTACCCTTTCTTATCCCCAGACTGATTTTTTCCAATACCCAACATTTAAGTATGGGTTTTGAATGATGTTTGTCAAAGAAATGTTTAGCTACCGAAGTAAGAGTGTTGCCTTTAGCAACATCTGCAACACTATTACGTATATTGCAAAGATGTTCGCCAAGCCTTTTTCTAAGCTCTCTACTAGTGATACCAACATATTTCTGTTGGCAAGGACATTGTAAACAATATATAACAGCAGAAGTGCCGCAATTGAAAAAGCCTTTTTTTAATATCTTATTTTTCCAGTTCTATCAGTAATGCTCTTAATTTTGCACATAAAAGGACAAAATTTACAATGACCACATCCAAAAGTGCCATCCGGCAAAGGTCTGATATTTTTCTTCTTTTTACAAAAGTGACTCTGAAATAGGATATCACGGATGTTTTTAGATCGTCTCCATCCTGTGTCAATTTTAGCTCCAATCACATATTATAATTGTCTAACTGCGATTCGTCGTCACGCTTCAGACGAATCGCAGTTAGACAATTATAAAGTGCTGCGCATTGCGCAGAGCGCGGCGCAAGCCGAGCTCTGCGCCTGAGCCGTGCTTGCGCAGAGCGCGGCACAAGCCGCCCATGCGCAGAGCGCGGCGCAAGCCGCGCTTGCGCTTGCGCGGCCCAAGAGCAGGTAAAAGTGGGGAAGAGGGGGGGTAGAGGCACAGAGGGAGAGTGGGGAAGAGGGGAGGGAGAGTGGGGAAGAGGGGAGGGAGAGTGGGGAAGAGGGGGGGAGAGTCACAGAGGGAGAGTGGGGAAGAGGGGGGGAGAGTCACAGAGGGAGAGTGGGGAAGAGGGGGGGGAGAGTCACAGAGGGAGAGTTGGGAAGAGGGAGAGTGGGGAAGAGGGGGGGGGAGAGGCACGGCACAGAGGGAGAGTGGGGAAGAGACACAGCGGGAGGGGGGAGAGACACAGAGGGATAGGTGGGAAAGAGACACAGGGGAGGTAGAGGAGGGGGAAAAGACACACGGGAGGGAGAACATGGGGAAGATACACATGGGAGGGAAATGGGGGGGGAGAGGGGAACAGACACAGGGGGAAGGGGGAAAGAGACACAGGCCAGGGGGGAACAGGCACAGAGGGAGAGGGGGGAAGAGGCACAGAGGGAGAGGGGGGAAGAGACACAGGGGGGAGAGATACAGAGGGTGAGGGAGGAAGAGACACAGAGGGAAGGGGGGGAAGAGGTACAGAGAGAGGGGGAAATAGGCACAGAGGGGGGGGGACAGAGGAAGGGGTGAAGAGACACAGTGGCGAGACACACAGAGAGAGGCGGGGGAAGAGGCACAGAGGGAGAGGGGGGAAGAGACACAGGGGGGAGAGATACAGAGGGTGAGGGAGGAAGAGACACAGAGGGAAGGGGGGGAAGAGGTACAGAGAGAGGGGGAAAGAGGAACAGAGGGGGGGGAACAGAGGAAGGGGTGAAGAGACACAGTGGCGAGACACACAGAGAGAGGCGGGGAAAGAGGCACAGAGGGAGAGGGGGGAAGAGACACAGGGGGGAGAGATACAGAGGGTGAGGGAGGAAGAGACACAGAGGGAAGGGGGGGGGAAGAGGTACAGAGAGAGGGGGAAAGAGGCACAGAGGGGGGGGCAGAGGAAGGGGTGAAGAGACACAGTGGCGAGACACACAGAGAGAGGCGGGGGAAGAGGCACAGAGGGAGAGGGTGGAAGACACAGAGTGGGGAGAGACACAGAGGGTGAGGGGGAAGAGACAGGGAGGAAGAGGCACAGAAAGAGGAGGGGGAAGAGACACAGGGTAGTGAGAGGAGGGGGAAGAGCCAAAGGCGCTCATCACAAGGCCAGTAAAGTAGAGGGGGAGAGGCTTACATTGTGTGGCAAACAGCATTGCCAGGCTTCAGTTTTTATTGCCGTCATTTTTGACGGGCAAGTCGCTAGTTATATATAAAAGTGTTGTAGGGTATCTTTCCAGGACAATGGAAAGAATATAAGATTCAAGCAGATTCCTTCAGATTTGCCTTACTTCTGAGGGGAAGGTCACTTAAGATCAGATACTTTTCTTAGCTCTTCACATGTAACACATATATAATAAGTGTATATATAGGTTGCCGGGTTCCCTGGTGGTCCAGTGGTTAGAATTCTGTGATTCACCACTGTGACCTGGGTTTGGTTCCAATCAGGGAATCAAGAGGTCACACCACTGTAAACCCATGCAGGTTTGGACCTGTTCAGTACTTGGATGGGAGACCACCAAGAATACCAGGAGCTGCATGCTGTGGTCCACTGTAGATGAAACTGGCAACCCACCCCCAAGTGGATCAGCATGACCATGGACATAAAGATGTCCGGGTCACATAGAGTAGGACACAACTGAACGACACACACTAATCTTTATTGTATACATGTCAATGTGTTACTTCTCTTTGCACAAGGTGCACGAGGTACTCCCAACTCTTGACTGAGCACCATTCATTCTTCTGACACGACTGAGAAAAACAAACAAATATATAGGTCAGTGGTGGGCAATGCAGATCTATGAGGGACCCTAACAGTCCAGGATTTTAGTCTCTCTCTCTTCATGAGTGCAAGATTAATCAATCAGAATGAAACTGCTAAACTAAATAGAACCTGAATACAGGAGGGCATTGAAATCCTGGACTGTTGGTGGCCCTCCTATTACCAAGTGTCTCACCACCGTTATAGGTAAATAGCAAAATGGTACTGAGTAAGTCTAAGACAATAAAAGTAAATGATTACCCCATGTTCTTACATAATAAATATAGGAATTTGAATTATAAGTCATATTTCTAAATGTCTTACAAGAACTAATGATGGTGGTGCTTCTGCAGCTTGGCGATCCTTCCTCAGAACTGTGTGTTTTCTCGGCCTACAACTAAAACGTACGCAGCCGAATCCAGTTATTGGGAAGAAGGTAAGTCAATAATGGAATTGGTATTCCAACATTGTTTTCACTCTACAATTGGGGACAATCTTTAAAAGTTTCACTACTAAAAAAAGTACAAATATTTAGATACAAGGAAGTAATAAAGTTGATTTATTGCAGTCGTTTTAACTAGAATGTCCTACAAGAAGATCAGAAGCGATTTATTTTCACGTTTTGACCTATCATTGGTTGGTAATGCTCCCCATATAATACAGTACTTGATGGTTCTGTAATAGAATTAAAGGGATTTTCAGTCCTAACATCCATAGTAACACTTGACCCCGGTATGATCCATTTGACTTTGTCAATAAACAGACAAACCAACCAATTTATATAACCATAAATTCACATAAATAACATTCTTAAACAATTTCTTTAATTAACGTCCCGGAAGAGGAGCCCGGCCAGGTCAGTAACCTCACTCTCTGGGCCTGCACCCAGAGCCCCCCAATGCTTTGCCAAAGCACGCCCATGAGGCAGGGCAATGCCCACTTAAGCCAGTGGGCCGGGCAACTCACCTCCCGCCATACCAAACACATATCAATATGACATTTTCCCTTCTACGCTATTAACCTTTCAATTCCTATTGAACAATCATAACCCCTTTCTTACCCAACTTATACATCTATATATATATATATATATATATATATATATATATATATATATATATACACAAAACATCTTTTTTTTTTTTTACTACTTTAAAATAAGGGTGGGAGAGAGGGAATCTGGGCAATGGCCAGTGCAGAGTGACTGAAAAACCCGCAAATGGGTGTTATCCCTCCCCCTGACCCCTGGCCAATCAGAAGCACCCAGGCTCCGCCGGGTCACGCTGCGCTGCGTCAGACCCAGCGTGCCTGGCTTGCCTCCGCGCCGGCCAGACTATGTGTCAATATGTGAAAACAAGTTAAACATCATGGAGGTGTCTTACATTTCATCAGCCACTTTCCGCTTGCCCTGCGATTGCCCAGATCTTTTGAAATGTTAACACAGGATGCCATGTTTGCTTTTGCATCGAATTTCAAGTTACATCCGAGAAATGAGAATTGCTTCCAATCTGGTCATTTACAAATGTGCATCCAACAAAAACCTGTACTTAGGTGACTTGAAATTCTGTGAAAAATTGGTACATGGTAGCCTGCACCACAGCATAAAGAAAAACAAATGAAATGTCAAAGATTCAGGTGCCTACATGATATTGAACTTCAATTTATCCAATATATCCATCAACTATTGGTTATATTTTTTATGTTTTTTTGGGGATTATAGAGGGAAAATGCATTGTGTTCTTATTTTCACTTATTTTTAGACTGAAATCTCAAATGTATATTAATACATTCTTCAGCCCGCTATAATGTAATGATTATTATATTTTTAAAAATGTCAAAGATTTCAACCAGAACACTTACAGCCTTATTAAATTGCGATTTGGCCAATTGAATAGGGCTCTATATAAGCACAGAGCATATTTTTTTACAGAAGTTTTTAGTTAGTGAAGACCTTGCTTTTGGATAGAAGGTCACTAACTAAAAACTTCTGTAAAAAAAAAATGCTCTGTGCTTAGATAGAGCCCAATTAATTGGCCAAATTGCAACTTAATAAGGCTGTATGTTTCCAAGTAACTTGAATGAAGACTTCCTGAGCAGAAGGAACATCTACTAATGTGTAGAAGTATTTAGGTGTATATTGTCATAAGACTAAAGGATATTTAATTTGTGGGAGGGGTTGGGAGCATATACACACACCCACAAACATATCCACATACACCCACACGCATATAAACACACACAACACACACATATACACACATTACACACACATATACACATACACCCACACACATATAAACACATTACACACACATATACACACACCCACAAACATATCCACATATAAACACACACAACACACACATATACACACATTACACACACATATACACATACACCCACACACATATAAACACACACATATACACACATTACACACACATATAAACACACACCACACACACATTACACACACATATACACACACCCACAAACATATCCACATACACCCACACACATATAAACACACACAACACACACATATACACACATTACACACACATATACACATACACCCACACACATATAAACACACACAACACACACATATACACACATTACACACACATATACACATACACCCACACACATATAAACACACACCACACACACATATACACACATTACACACACATATACACATACACCCACACACATATAAACACACACCACACACACATATAAGCACACACAACACACACATATACACACGCCACACGCATATACTGTACACTCACCACACACCTATACACATACACCACACACGCATATACACACACAGCCACATATACACATACACCACACACACACATATATACACATGTACCCACTACATGCAGACATGCCCACAACACGCACACACACAACACATACACACCATACACAAACATACATACACTCCACACACACATAAGAACACTTTACACACATATACACATATAAACACACACTCCCACACACATATACACATTCACCACACATATATATATATATATATATATATACAGTATATATATATATATATATATATATATATATATATATACACCACACACACACATTTGGGGAGCTTCCAGGAGCTCCTTTCCCCCCCCCCCATCCCTCTTGATCCCTCTTCTGATCCTCCCCTCTGGTTCCCCTGCCCCTCTTGATCCTCCCCTCTGGTTCCCCTGCCCCTCTTGATCCCCCCCTCTGGTTCCCATGCCCCTCTTGATCCTGCCCTCTGGTTCCCCTGCCCCTCTTGATCCTCCCCTCTGCTTCCCCTGCCCCTCTCGATCCTCCCCTCTTCCTCTCTTGATCCTCCTCACTTCCTTTCTTGATCCCCTCTGCCCATCCAAAATCATCCCTTGGCCCATCTTGATCTCACCCCATCGGCGCTTCCTACCTCACCAGCACTCCTCCTATACTGCAGCCTTCCCTTGCGGCGCATGTGTGACCTCACTGGGATGTGCTGGCAGGCGAGATGCAGTTCGGGGGCGTGCTGCTGGTGCGCCAATGGGGGTGATCAGGAGTGGGCGATCTAAGGGAGGCCAAGTGGAGGATCAGAGAGGTCGAAGGGGGGAACCAGGAGTGGGAGAGGATCAAGAGGGGCAGAGAGAGGATCAAGAGGGGGCTCTGGGGCGCCTTCCAGCAACAGGGCCTCTGGGTGTGCAATTGGTTATGAGGAAATCAGATGCCAATGTTGATCACCTATTGAAGAATGAACTTTTTTATAAATACAATGGATGGCACATAGAAATATTGTATATAAAAATAGTAATAACAATATAGATATATAAATATACATCTAACTTTTTATTACACTTTTTCTTTTTTATCCCTTGAAACTTCTAAAAATCAGTACCCAATGCAAGACAAAAAGAAAGATCTAAAACAAACTGGAATGGAAACACTGATAGATGGGTGACAGATAACATGAAAAGTGAGCCTTTCCAATGGAGCTCCAAAACAGAACAAATGAGCCCTAAAGGAAGGAGTACATGGGAAGTGTCTGAATCTGGTGATGGACAAATAGCGAATATCAATGGTGGATCCGGATGGATTGAAGATAGTGGTGAAGTCACCTGGATTGAAGAACAGGGTGAAGTCACCTGGCAATCTCTTGACAATGGAAAAACTAAAGCCATGATTTCAGTGGACAACAACACAATAGCCATAACCATGGACATAGTGTCGGAAAAGGGAAACACAAAGGATTAGGAAGTGAAATTATAGGGAAAAAAAGAAGGTGCTAAGAAAGGCGGGTTGTTTGGAGCATTGGAAGCAGTGGATCAAATGGAGGTGTATTGAAAAATATTAATGGTGTTGTGGGAGGCCTTACTGGTGGTGGCTTACGTTTAGAAGATATTTCAGCTGATGATATGCTTACTGGCATGGTAGGTGGCGTGGTAACTGATGTGGTAGGTGGTGCAACTGGTTCACTAGGCAGTTTATCTTTAGGCACGATAACTGGTGTGGTAGAAGATTCATTTCTTGACACATTCACTGATGTGGTAGGTGGTGCAACTGGTTTGCTAGCAGATGGCAGTTTATCTTTAGGCACGGTAACTGATGTGGTAGATGATTTATCTTTTGACGCACTCACTGATGCAGTAGATGGTCTAATTGGTTCACAAGGTGATGTTGATTTATCTTTTGACGCATTCACTGATGTGGTTGGTGGTGCAATTGGCACGGTAACTGATGTGGTAGGTGGTGCAATTACATAGTAACATAGTTACATAGTAATTAAGGTTGAAAAAAGACTTTCAGTCCATCAAGTTCAACCTGTTAAGTTCTCCTCTGATCTGCAATATGCGGATTAGTTATTAATTAAATTATTGATTAAATAATTATTAATAGTATAGTAATGGAGAATGAATAAAGAGTTAGTCCATCAAGTTCAACCTTTTTAGATCTCAATAGAGATAATTAATATTTAATCAATATTTGGACTATTTATTATTATTGTTAATTGTTAATTATTGTTAATTGATCCAGAGGAAGGCAAACATAAAAAAAAAAACATTGAAACTTTGCCAATTGTCTCATAAGGGGAAAAAAAAGCAAAATTCCTTCCTGACCCCAGAAA
Source organism: Discoglossus pictus (assembly GCA_027410445.1). Taxonomy (NCBI): domain Eukaryota; kingdom Metazoa; phylum Chordata; class Amphibia; order Anura; family Alytidae; genus Discoglossus; species Discoglossus pictus. Next base: position 64,508,396 of record CM050174.1, read on the forward strand.
CTGGCGATCAAATTTCTCCCTGGATCAATATTCCTTGCTAGTTATCTAGGATAGCCTTGAATGCCCTCTTTATTCAGAAATATATCTAACCCCTTTTTGAAGTTGTCTATCGAATTCGCTGTCACACCTCCTTTGGTAGAGAATTCCACAGTTTAACCACCCTTACTGTGAAGAACCCTTTTCTTTGTTTAAGGTGAAATCTTTTTTCCTCTAACCTCAACGGATGTCCTCTTGTCAGTTGAAAATCTCTTGCTACAAAAAGTTCACTTGACAAAGCCTTATATTGACCCTGGATGTATTTAAATAACGTAATCATATCTCCTCTTAGACGCCTTTTTTCTAGCGAAAATAAGTTTAATTTTGCTAGTCTTTCTTCATAACTTATCCCCTCCATTCCCCTTATTAGTTTTGTAGCCCTTCTCTGTACTTTTTCCAGCTCTAAAATGTCTTTTTTGTGAGGTGGTGCCCAAAATTGTACTCCATATTCCAAATGAGGGCGTACTAGAGATTTGTATAGTGGCAGAATTATATCTTCTTCCCTGGCTTCTATACCCTTTCTAATACATGCTAATATTTTATTTGCCTTTGCAGCCGCTGCTTGGCTTTGAGCGCTGTTACCTAGGTGGTTGTCCACTAGTACTCCCAAATCCCTTTCAATATCCGATACCCCTAGATTTGCTCCATTAAGATTATAGATTGCTTGGCTATTGTTCCTTCCCAAATGCATAACCTTACATTTATTTGTATTAAATCTCATCTGCCATTTAGCCGCCCATTTCTCTAATTTATGCAAATCCTTTTGTAGGGAAAGTACATCATTATCTGATTTTATTACCTTGCACAACTTAGTGTCATCAGCAAAAATGGAGACACTACATTTGAGTCCTACTTCAATGTCATTAATAAATATGTTAAAAAGGAGAGGACCCAATACTGAGCCCTGAGGAACCCCACTTATCACATTAGACCAATCGGAGTATGTTCCATTTACAACAACCCTTTGCTTCCTGTCTTTTAGCCAGCTCTCGATCCATGAGCAGATATTTACTGCAATTCCTGTATCCCTTAGTTTGCTCACTAGTCTTCCATGTGGCACTGTATCAAATGCCTTTGAAAAATCTAAAAAGACTACATCCACTGAGTTGCCCTGATCCAAGTTCCTACTAACCTCCTCATAAAAACTAATTAGATTGGTCTGACACGACCTTTCCTTCATAAATCCATGTTGACTGCTACCTATGATCCTGTTCAAATAGACATATTCTTGTATTCTGTCCCTTATTAACCCTTCTAAAAGCTTCCCAACTACAGAAGTGAGGCTCACTGGTCTATAATTCCCCGGATTTGCTCTAGATCCCTTCTTAAATATAGGTATCACCTCTGCTTTTCTCCAGTCATCTGGTAGAGACCCTGTAGTGAGTGAGTCTTTAAAGATTAGATATAATGGTTTGGCTATTACAGAACCCAGCTCCCTCAGTACCCTTGGATGTATTCCATCAGGACCTGGGGCTTTATTAACATTTATTTTCTCCAACCTCTTTTGTATTTCTTCCTGCGTTAACCAATTATTTAGTGAAGGTAGTGTAGCCCCATTATGTTGCAGTGTCCCAACCACTGGTACCTCCCTTGTGTAAACCGACGAAAAGAACCTATTTAGCTCATCTGCCTTTTCCTGGTCACTAATTATCAGATGGCCTGTGTCACATTGTAATGGTCCTATCGATTCCTTCCTGGCCTTCTTCCCATTAATATATTTATAAAATATTTTAGGGTTAGTCTTACTTTCCATTGCAACTGACTTCTCATTTTCTATTTTAGCCAGTCTAATAGCCCTTTTGCAAGCCTTGTTGATTTCCATTATAGTCACATAAAGATGCCTCTGTTCCCTCCTTCTTGTATAATTTAAATGCATATTTATTTTTCCTCATCATGATCTTTAAGTCATTGTTAAGCCACATGGGATGTGATTTACTCCTATTTATTTTATTTCCACATGGTACATGCTGATGAGTATGTTTATTTAGTAAGGATTTGAATGTTGTCCATTTATTTTCAGTATTCTTCCCTGTAAGTTCTTTGTCCCAGTCTATATGTTGTATTGCTGCCCGTAGCCCATTAAAGTTAGCCCTTTTAAAATTTAGAGTTTTTGTTAGCCCCTTACAACTCTGTTTTTTGTATTCAATCTCAAATGAGACTGTGATCACTGTTCCCCAAGGGTTCCCCTATTTTTACATTTGATATTATATCAATATTACTTGTGATGACTAAATCCAAGATGGCCCCATTTTTTAGTAGGTTCTTGTATTACCTGGGCTAGATAATGATCCCTGAGTGTACTCAAGAACCTGCTCCCCTTAGCTGAGCTGCTGGTCTCGTTTATCCAGTTTATATCAGGGTAATTAAAGTCTCCCATTATTAGAACTTGCCCATGCTTAGCTGCATTTCCAATCTGTAACAATAATTGTATTTCCTCACTTTCAGCTATATTTGGGGGTTTATAGCATACTCCCACCAATATGCATTTAGAATTAGCTCCTCCACTATTTAGCTCAACCCACAAGGATTCAATGATGCCGTTAGTGCCAGCATAAATATCTTCTCTAACTATAGGCTTAAATTCAGGCTTAACATAAAGACAGATCCCTCCTCCTCTTTTACCATTTCCCCTATCTTTCCTAAATAGGTTATAACCATCCAGATTAACAGTCCAGTCATGAGATTCATCCCACCATGTTTCCGTAATGCCTATTAAGCCCCATTTTTCTTGTACTGCTAATATTTCTAGCTCATCCATTTTCCCAGGCAAACTTCTTGCGTTTGCAATCATACACTTTATGTTGCTATGGCTCTGCTGATGTGAAGTGCCTGCCACTGTATTTGAGGCCCCTATTAATATCTCCCTACTTTCTATTGTAACCCTCCCCCCTTCTCCTATCAAATTGACATGGTAACTGATGTGGTAGGTGGTGCAATTGGTTTGCAAGGTGATGTCGGGGCAACTGGTGTGCTAGGTGTTGATGGTTCACCTTTAAACTTGGTAACTAATTTGTTAGGTGGTGACGGTTCACCTTTAAACTTGGTAACTGATTTGTTAGGTAGTGACGGTTCACCTTTAAACGTGGTAACTAGTGTGCTAGGTGGTCACGGTTCACCTTTAAACTTAGTAACTGATTTGTTAGGTGGTAATGGTTCACCTTTAAACTTGGTAACTGATTTGTTAGGGGGTGACGGTTCACCTTTAAACTTGGTAACTGATTTGTTAGGTGGTGATGGTTCACCTTTAAACTTGGTAACTGATTTGTTAGGTGGTGATGGTTCACCTTTAAACTTGGTAACTGATTTGTTAGGTGGTGACGGTTCACCTTTAAACTTGGTAACTGATTTGATAGGTGGTGACGGTTCACCTTTAAACGTGGTAACTGATTTGTTAGGTGGTGACGGTTCACCTTTAAACTTGGTAACTGATATGTTAGGTGGTGACGGTTCACCTTTAAACTTGGTAACTGATTTGTTAGGTGGTGACGGTTCACCTTTAAACTTGGTAACTGATTTGTTAGGTAGTGACGGTTCACCTTTAAACTTGGTAACTGATTTGTTAGGGGGTGACGGTTCACCTTTAAACTTGGTAACTGATTTGTTAGGTGGTGACGGTTCACCTTTAAACTTGGTAACTGATTTGTTAGGTGGTGACGGTTCACCTTTAAACTTGGTAACTGATTTGTTAGGTGGTGACGGTTCACCTTTAAACTTGGTTACTGATTTGTTAGGTGGTGCCGGTTCACCTCTGGACATGGTCGCAGGCTTGCTTGGTGGAGATATGTTAAGCATGCTTGGGTGAGTATCTGGAAGCAATACATTACAATTTAAAGCTATGGCAGCAAATTATGGCTGTATATGTGCAAATGTTACACCAATGATGTATATTGAAACCTATGTAAGAAAATCCCAAGTATTTCACTTTGAGTTTAGACATGACATATAAATGTGTGATTACATTTCTTCAGTTTCTTTCAGTTTTCTTCCATAGATTTATATATTTTAAAGATTAGAAAAGTCTCTAAAAAGGAGTATCTCCTCTACCATTATGATCTATCTGCACATCACCTCTTACTTTGCATTTCTGTGATTCAGCCCAGGATGCTGTCCTCATGGCCAGATTACCCAATAGGCCAACTAGGTAGCCGCCCAGGGATTCTTCCCTGTGAGGGGCGCCACTGCTTAAAAAAATTATTCCTGGCTTACAAAAAAAAAATGAAATGTTGCAGTTCATAGACTGGCTATTAGGGGGTAACCACCTAGAACAAGACAGTTGCAATAGGAAAGGGAACTTACACGCACATAAAAGGCAAAAATGAGTCCGTGCAAACCTTGTGAACTCACTCGCAGGGGCTCCTCCACTTCACTGCCTATTGGCTCCAAAAAGGAAGATACAGCCCTGGCTGTCATATGAGGTCCTTGGAACATGAAATAGAATGGCAGCCAAAATAAATGGACTGGGGGGTCACAGTGACCAGCAGCTGCCCAAGTAACAATGGGGGAAACGTTGGCACAAAGTTGCCCCTTTCCCTGATTGGCCACTGGACCCTTCTTCCATTCTTCTCAGGCCACACTTATCATTACCTCCTCCCTCCAAGTTCTTGGTCATAAATGTTTTAAAGCACTAACAAATGTGATCCCCAGGCAGTACAGCAAAGTGATCTGTTGGGCCACCCATTACCCGTTTCCATCCAACACTGCCCCCAGATTATTTTAAAAACATTTAATGAATAGAATTCTGAGAAATACAGTTATTGCAAAGGAGCCCACAAATATTTCACTCTTTGACCTTTGCTAACCCTATAAATGGGTGTGAAAATATCTCGAGAGCAATGTTTGCATTTCTGATGCACACCATCTGCTGTTATGTCAGTGAGTGGAAGGAGTGTGGTGTTATTTTCAGTCAGGTCCAATTATTTAACAAAGCTTTTACTGAAAGATAAATAAACACACCCTGTTGTTCAATGGACACCAAACGGATAGTTATTTTCATAAACTGAGTCTTCTAACTTCTGCTAATGTTGTTACTTTTTACTTACAAACAGATGCTTTTTTTGCTGAACTACAGTGGTCCTTTAATATACAATGTATCAAATTCATTTATTTTTATTACTTCATAGCAAAGATAATTGGGAAATAAGTGGTAATAGTAAGGCATGTCTCACTGAATGTGGTTTACAAAATCTGTCCTGGACTGATGATAATTATTTTTCCTTTTATTTGGATTTTTCAGACCATTGGCGTTATCACTTCCTTCAATTAAACTGATACCACTGGATTTACATTTTTAATCGACGTGGAAGCATTAGTTGGCATGGAGAGTAAAGACGGGTAATTTTGTTTTTTGTCAAAAATAGTAAAAAATGTATGTTTCTTATAATGGGCAGGGGGGGGGGGGTTACTAAGCATCTCCTGTGCATCACTTGATTTACTATGCACTATATCCTATGGGGAAAACTGATACTACAGCTCTTCTTACCTTATCTCAGGTGAAAAAATGCTTAGTAAATCCCCCCCCCTCCAGTTTGTTCATATATATTATTATGATTTGTTGTGGTTCATAGGAAAAAGCTAAGGGGGTCCTTATCAAAGTGGTGATAGGGAGCGCTGTCACCCCAACAACAAGTTGGTCTCATCTTAGCCATTTTTCTCCACAGTAAATCATTCCTGAGAAGTTCTGCATTATTTGTGTGTGTGTTTTTTATGCTAATATGCAACTCAGTATACAATTTGTAGCTCAGAGTGTGTTGTAGGGAAGGTTTGGTTTAGGGGGATCTAACTGTATGATAACCTTAGGGGGCATTGTTTGCCAACGTAGATACAGACAAGAAGACTGTAATTGTAATTAGCACTACAAAGTATTCTAATTTGCATAATAATACAGTAGAAACAATGCTGAATAACTCAGAAATTGTTCATTATAGAAAACAATGGCTTGTACCTGTTAGTCCACAGACCCCTGTTAGTCCACAGACCCCTATTAGTCCACTGACCCCTGTAAGTTCACAGACCTCTATTAGTCCACGGGCCCCTGTACGTCCACGGACCACTGTTAGTCCACAGATCACTGTTAGACCACGGACCCCTGTAAGTTCACAGATCTCTATTAGTCCACAGGCCCCTGTTAGTCCACTTACCCCTGTTAGTCCACAGACCCCTATTAGTCCACGGACGCCTGTAAGTTCACAGACCTCTATTAGTCCATGGGCCCCTGTTAGTCCACAGACCCCTATTAGTCCACAGACCCCTGTAAGTTCACAGACCACTATTAGTCCACGGGCCCCTGTTAGTCCACAGAACCCTATTAGTTCATGGACGCCTGTAAGTTCACAGACCTCTATTAGTCCACTTACCCCTGTTAGTCCACAGACCCCTATTAGTCCACGGACGCCTGTAAGTTCACAGACCTCTATTAGTCCACGGACCCCTGTTAGTCCACAGACCTCTATTAGTCCACAGACCCCTGTAAGTTCACAGACCACTATTAGTCCACGGGCCCCTGTTAGTCCACAGAACCCTATGAGTTAACAGACTGCTGTAAGTTCACAGACCTCTATTAGTCCACGGGCACCTGTTAGTCCACGGGATCCTGTTAGTCCACGGACCACTGTTAGTCCAATATCCACATACTGAGAAGCCATAAATAAGAAAACCACTGGGTATAATTAGGTCCTAAAAAATATTCCTTGTTACTGCTGGAAACTCTATGGAGTAAATGACTTGCAATGTGAAATTAAATATTTTTCTTGTGTCTCTTCTAAAGTCCTTTAGGAGACCTGGTGGCCCTTTCGATTCGAGTTGATATTGAAATAACTGTGGGAATAGAGCTTGACCTTGCTAGCCCTAAACTGGTGTTTGATAAGTGTGAAAATATCGTCACTGGTATCTACATGAAAGGCTTTGGGTAAGTTACTGTGGGTATTTCTTCTTCTACACGTAAGAAACAACATTCATGCACTTGAATAGTTATTGAGAAAAACATACCTTAAATAGCGTAAAAGCTATTTTAGATCATGCTCAGCATTATATTATTAGTAGTGAAATTAATTAATCACTGTGTCACTGTTTAGCACAGGGGTCGTCAACCGTTTATTACCAACCGCCTACTTTTGATGGCAAAATGTTCTTACCCCCTGCTGCTGTCCCTAGCTATGTATCGCCCTGTACTTACTAGATAGTGACCTGGTCCTGACTGCTGTCCCTAGCTATGTATCGCCCTGTCCTTACTAGATAGTGACCCGGTCCTGACTGCTGTCCCTAGCAATGTATCGCCCTGTACTTACTAGATAGTGACCCGGTCCTGACTGCTGACCCTAGCTATGTATCACCCTACACTTACTAGATAGTGATCTGGTCCTGACTGCTGTCCCTAGCTATGTATCACCCTGTCCTTACTAGATAGTGACCCGGTCCTGACTGCTGTCCCTAGCTATGTATCACCCTGTCCTTACTAGATAGTGACCCGGTCCTGACTGCTGTCCCTAGCTATGTATCGCCCTGTACTTACTAGATAGTGACCCGGTCCTGACTGCTGTCCCTAGCTGTGTATCGCCCTGTACTTACTAGATAGTGACATGGTCCTGACTGCTGTCCCTAGCTATGTATCACCCTGTCCTTACTAGATAGTGACCCGGTCCTGACTGCTGTCCCTAGCTATGTGTCGTCCTGTACTTACTAGATAGTGATCCCAGTCCTGACTGCTGTCCCTAGCTATGTATCGCCCTGTACTTACTAGATAGTGATCCGCTCCTGATTGCTGTCCCTAGCTATTTATCGCCTGTACTTACTAGATAGTGATCCGGTCCTGACTGCTGCCTCTAGATATGTATCGCTCTGTACTTACTAGATAGTGACCCGGTCCTGACTGCTGTCCCTAGATATGTATCGCCCTGTACTTACTAGATAGTGACCTGGTCCTGACTGCTGTCCCTAGCTATGTATCACCCTATACTTACTAGATAGTGATCCAGTCCTGACTGCTGACCCTAGCTATGTATCACCCTGTACTTACTAGATAGTGATCCCAGTCCTGACTGCTGTCCCTAGCTATGTATCGCCCTGTACTTACTAGATAGTGATCCGCTCCTGATTGCTGTCCCTAGCTATTTATCGCCTGTACTTACTAGATAGTGATCCGGTCCTGACTGCTGCCCCTAGATATGTATCGCCCTGTACTTACTAGATAGTGACCCGGTCCTTACTGCTGTCCCTAGATATGTATCGCCCTGTACTTACTAGATAGTGACCTGGTCCTAACTGCTGTCCCTAGCTATGTATCGCCCTATACTTACTAGATAGTGACATGGTCCTGACTGCTGTCCCTAGCTATGTATCACCCTGTCCTTACTAGATAGTGACCCGGTCCTTACTGCTGTCCCTAGCTATGTATCGCCCTGTACTTACTAGATAGTGATCCGCTCCTGATTGTTGTCCCTAGCTATTTATCGCCTGTACTTACTAGATAGTGATCCGGTCCTGACTGCTGCCCCTAGATATGTATCGCCCTGTACTTACTAGATAGTGACCAGGTCCTGACTGCTGTCCCTAGATATGTATCGCCCTGTACTTACTAGATAGTGACCTGGTCCTGACTGCTGTCCCTAGCTATGTATCACCCTATACTTACTAGATAGTGATCCAGTCCTGACTGCTGACCCTAGCTATGTATCACCCTGTACTTACTAGATAGTGACCCGGTCCTGACTGCTGTCCCTAGCTATGTGTCGCCCTGTACTTACTAGATAGTGATCCCAGTCCTGACTGCTGTCCCTAGCTATGTATCGCCCTGTACTTACTAGATAGTGATCCGCTCCTGACTGCTGTCCCTAGCTATGTATCACCCAGTACTTACTTGAAAGTGATCCGCTCCTGACTGCTGCCCCTAGATATGTATAGCCCTGCACTTACTAGATAGTGACCCGGTCCTGACTGCTGTCCCTAGCTATGTATCACCCTGTACTTACTAGAAAGTGACCCGGTCCTGACTGCTGTCCCTAGCTATTTATCGCCTTTACTTACTAGATAGTGATCCGGTCCTGACTGCTGCCCCTAGATATGTATCGCCCTGTACTTACTAGATAGTGACCCGGTCCTGACTGCTGTCCCTAGCTATGTATCGCCCTGTACTTACTAGATAGTGACCTGGTCCTGACTGCTGTCCCTAGCTATTTATCGCCTGTACTTACTAGATAATGATCCGGTCCTGACTGCTGCCTCTAGATATGTATCGCCCTGTACTTACTAGATAGTGACCCGGTCCTGACTGCTGTCCCTAGCTATGTATCGCCCTGTACTTACTAGATAGTGACCTGGTCCTGACTGCTGTCCCTAGCTATGTATCACCCTATACTTACTATATAGTGATCCAGTCCTGACTGCTGACCCTAGCTATGTATCACCCTGTACTTACTAGATAGTGACCTGGTCCTGACTGCTGTCCCTAGCTATGTGTCGCCCTGTACTTACTAGATAGTGATCCCAGTCCTGACTGCTGTCCCTAGCTATGTATCGCCCTGTACTTACTAGATAGTGATCCGCTCCTGACTGCTGTCCCTAGCTATGTATCACCCAGTACTTACTAGAAAGTGATCCGCTCCTGACTGCTGCCCCTAGATATGTATAGCCCTGCACTTACTAGATAGTGACCCGGTCCTGACTGCTGTCCCTAGCTATGTATCACCCTGTACTTACTAGAAAGTGACCCGGTCCTGACTGCTGTCCCTAGCTATTTATCGCCTGTACTTACTAGATAGTGATCCGGTCCTGACTGCTGCCCCTAGATATGTATCGCCCTGTACTTACTAGATAGTGACCCGGTCCTGACTGCTGTCCCTAGCTATGTATCGCCCTGTACTTACTAGATAGTGACCTGGTCCTGACTGCTGTCCATAGCTTTGTATCGCCCTGTACTTACTAGATAGTGAACCGGTCCTGACTGCTGTCCCTAGCTATGTATCACCCTGTACTTACTAGATAGTGACCGGGTCCTGACTGCTGTCCCTAGCTATGTATCGCCCTGTACTTATTAGATAGTGACCTGGTCCTGACTGCTGTCCCTAGCTATGTATCACCCTGTACTTACTAGATAGTGACCCGGTCCTGACTGCTGTCCCTAGCTATGTGTCACCCTGTACTTACTACATAGTGATCCCAGTCCTGACTGCTTTTCCTAGCTATGTATCGCCCTGTACTTACTAGATAGTGACCCGGTCCTGACTGCTGTCCCTAGCTATGTATCGCCCTGTACTTACTAGATAGTGACCTGGTCCTGACTGCTGTCCCTAGCTATGTATCGCCCTGTACTTACTAGATTGTGACCTGGTCCTGACTGCTGTCCCTAGCTATGTATCACCCAGTACTTACTAGAAAGTGATCCGCTCCTGACTGCTGCCCCTAGATATGTATCGCCCTGCACTTACTAGATAGTGATCCGGTCCTGACTGCTGCCCCTAGATATGTATCGCCTTCTACTTACTAGATAGTGACCCGGTCCTGACTGCTGTCCCTTGCTATGCATCACCCTGTACTTACGAGATAGTGACCTGGTCCTGGCTGCTGTCCCTAGCTATGTATCACCCTGTACTTACTAGATAGTGACCCGGTCCTGACTGCTGTCTCTTGCTATGCATCACCCTGTACTTACTAGATAGTGACCCGGTCCTGACTGCTGTCTCTAGCTATGTATCACCCTATACTTACAAGATAGTGACCCGGGCCTGACTGCTGTCTCTAGCTATGTATCACCCTGTACTTACTAGATAGTGACCCGGTACTGACTGCTGTCTCTAGCTATGCATCACCCTATACTTACTAGATAGTGACCCGGTCCTGACTGCTGTCTCTAGCTATGCATCACCCTGTACTTACTAGATAGTGAACCGGTACTGACTGCTGTCCCTAGCTATGCATTACCCTGCACTTACTAGATAGTGATCCGGTCCTGACTGTTGTGCCCAGCTATGTATCACCCTATACTTACTAGATAGTGATCTAGTCCTGACTGCTGTCCCTAGCTATGTATCACCCTATACTTACTAGATAGTGACCGGGTCCTGACTGCTGTCCCTAGCTATGTATCACCCTATACTTACTAGATAGTGATCCAGTCCAGACTGCTGTCCCTAGCTATGTATCACCCTGTACTTACTAGATAGTGATCCGGTCCTGACTGCTGTCCCTAGCTATGTATCACCCTATACTTACAAGATAGTGATCCAGTCCTGACCACCATCCCTAGGCTCTCTCACCAGCTCTCCAACCAGCCAAGCGTGGTGCTGTGGGTCTCTTGCCCATTACATCAATTGTCAGCGATGCCACCTAGTGATTACCCCACAACCCACCATAAAAGCTTGTATCGCCTACTAGTGGGTGGTAGGGACCAGGTTTACAACCACTGGTCTAGCATATCTGCACTCAAGTGGAGACATTCACAAACTTGGCTCTATTGGGAATCAGTAACCTAAAAGAAGAAATGTGATTGGCTGATGTCAGAAATAATGTAGGAAATGCCAGTTTGGGTGACATCCAATCACCAGTATCTGGGGTCAATGTTTTTTTTTTTCAATTAACAATTAATATATAAAATACAAAGATCAGAGGAGATCTAAAATGGTAGAGTTTGATGGACTAAAAGTCTTTTTTTTCAGTTTTCAATTACTACTATATGTCAGTGGACTTAAAATATATATTTTCTAGATAGTCTGTTTAACCAATGATGATAAACATTAAACCCATTTGATAAACACACCTGGTAAATAGCTTCTATAGAAAAAATAGAAAATCAAGATATTTAACTCTACTCTTTTATCCCAGCTTGCCAAGAATGATAGCTCCCACTATGATATAATTGCATATAATAATTACTAAATTATTGGCTGTATTTTTTCACTTTAATAAAGCTTTTTACCTATTATTAAATCTACATTGCCATGTAAATATGGGGGGCTAAAGTGGTCCTGTAGCTCCAAGACCAGCTTTTACTGACAATAGAAAGATATACTAGAATCCGTCAATTTTAATCCAGCGATATTTTGTTATCCTACTGAAATAAGGTTCCTTGTCATCTTTATCCATAAAACTACAATAATTCTTTTTCAGTTGTTTTTATCTAATATAATAAAATGATTAACTGCGAAACAATGTATTAACTACAAACCTAAACACATATTTCACAAATGATATATAATTAAAATTTGTAAAAATCAAAAGTAACTCATTTTAGTTTAGTCCCTGCAAAAGTTAAACACTTGAATAGAAAATAATTTTCTAAACTGCTTTAGTAGCAATATTATTATGTTTTTAGGATGTATGCTAGATCATCATTTCTCACCCAAAATAATATAAAAAAATTTTTTTTTTGGCGCCTCATAGAAAATGGCAGTCCAGTGTTTAGGATTTGGGTTCGATTCCCGTCAAGAACCAAGAGGTCACACCACCCTGAAGCCAAGCAGGGTTGGCCTGGTCAGTACTTGGATGGGAGATCACCTAGGAATTCCAGGAGCAGTAGGCTGTGGCCCTTTGGAGAAGGAGCTAGCAACCCACTCCTATACTTCTGCCATGAATGGATCAGCATGACCATGGACATAAAGATGTACCTGGTGTATTACGGTCCATGAGGTCACGAAAAGTCGGAAACAACTTATCAATATAAAAAAAAAATCAAGGATGAAGCGAGATGCCCTTTAGATGCTTAGTTAACCCCCCCTCATTAACTGCCCTATGTAGTATTTAGAAATTGCAATTAAATAATGCCTATTTAATATTTAAACTCATTTGTACATTATCAAATTGGCGCTTCAGAAGATATTTGTGTCTAAATGAGAGGCATCACATTCATGGAGAATAGTAAGATTATTTTTTTAATATATATGAAAAATGCTTATTTAGAATCTCTGTGTAAATGTATTTGGAATATTCCCCCTAGACCTGATCTATGTATTACTATTTATTACAGAGTACTTGATATGGCGGAGGGAATGCTCCATTCAATGGCTCCTCCTGTGGTAAGTGACAAGCGTTATAACACATTTTGAAAAATTCTGTATAACAATGTATTGAATCGTAGACCTAGGCTGATCCAACATTATAGTCTTATCTCAAAAGACAAAATACCACTATCATGATAGTTTTGTATTGGCTTGGTTAATGAATCAGTGATATTTTAACTGTAAAATGTTTTATTGTCCACACGTAGTACAATTCATGGTATTTGTTTGCTTTTACAGTTGTGTCTACCTGTTGAAACCGCTCTTTGTCTTCTGGATGCAGCGGTGTCATTGTTTGGAGGTATGTTTAAAGAGCTAGATCACAGTATAGAGTTAAAATAAATAAAACATATTATTTTAGCTCCTATTGATTTACTTGTCTGTATTCCAACTGAGCAGAGTTGCTCTTCTTCACCGCCATTTGCCTTATTGGGAGGCACGGCCAGCTCTAGAGCATCATGGAGTTTAGAAACGAGCCAGGCTCTTGAAGCTAAAATCTCCTGGAAGTTGCCCCATTTGCCCTTCCCCAGTGACATCACATCTGGAGCAGAATACTACACTTGTTTTCATAGCCCACCCCCTCTATTGTGCATGCTCAGTCTAAGACAGAGCTGGCCATGCCTCCTTATAGGCACAGGTAGTTGAACAGAAGCAGCCCTGCTTGAGGAAAAAAACTGACAATTTCAAAAATAAGAGAAACATCTTAACTTTCATTTATTTTCAACTGCATATTACTTTTAAAAGTCTTTGCTCAGCAAACAAACATATGAGCTTTACATGTAAATGCTCTATAGCGGTCCTTGAAAAGTCAGCAGCTTAAAGTAAACAAAATTGATGCATGCAGTAAACAATAATTTTACATAAAAGTTGCAAAATTTTAAAGGTTGCGTAATTTATTTGCTTTCTCGCAATATTTTTCCCGTTATTATAGTTAATTAAAAGAATCATATAGAAAATAATGACTACAGTGGACCTTTAACAAGTGAACATACAATATAGTAATAAGACAGTTTTCCTAATTTTCCATAAAAACCTTCAATTCTTTTCGGGTCAAAAAAAATAAAAAATACGACTAAGCAAATAAACCTATCAATTTTAATATGAGGAAATTAACCTTGAATTTGTTTTTGTTACTGATTCTGATTACCAATGTAAAGAAATTGATAAGATATTTCTTAATAACACATATAGCACTACTAATATAATCTAGCTATCTGTTGTGGTTGCTAATTAAACCTCATGGAGAAGTTCTCATTGACCGGAAAATCTGAATGGGTGCCAAAAACTTACAAGACAATGTCTCACAGTAAAAAGAGAACTACACTATTTATTTCTAGCCATAAAAAAAGGGGCAGTTTACTTATATTCTCTTTGTAACAATCACCTTTTTTTCTGATTGCTCAGGTCTTCTTCCACTGGACATGTTGGGTGGTCTTCTGCCAGGAGGTGAAGCTGCAGCAGAAGAAGGATATGATCAGCTGAATCCAAATTATGATATAATGCAAATTCTGGGATCTGACTTTAATCCAGATGATACAGGGAGTGCAGAATTATTAGGCAAATGAGTATTTTGACCACATCATCCTCTTTATGCATGTTGTCTTACTCCAAGCTGTATAGGCTCGAAAGCCTACTACCAATTAAGCATATTAGGTGATGTGCATCTCTGTAATGAGAAGGGGTGTGGTCTAATGACATCAACACCCTATATCAGGTGTGCATAATTATTAGGCAACTTCCTTTCCTTTGGCAAAATGGGTCAAAAGAAGGACTTGACAGGCTCAGAAAAGTAAAAAATAGTGAGATATCTTGCAGAGGGATGCAGCACTCTTAAAATTGCAAAGCTTCTGAAGCGTGATCATCAAACAATCAAGCGTTTCATTCAAAATAGTCAACAGGGTAGCAAGAAGCGTGTGGAAAAACCAAGGCGCAAAATAACTGCCCATGAACTGAGAAAAGTCAAGCGTGCAGCTGCCACGATGCCACTTGCCACCAGTTTGGCCATATTTCAGAGCTGCAACATCACTGGAGTGCCCAAAAGCACAACGTGTGCAATACTCAGAGACATGGCCAAGGTAAGACAGGCTGAAAAACGACCACCACTGAACAAGACACACAAGCTGAAACGTCAAGACTGGGCCAAGAAATATCTCAAGACTGATTTTTCTAAGGTTTTATGGACTGATGAAATGAGAGTGAGTCTTGATGGGCCAGATGGATGGGCCCATGGCTGGATTGGTAAAGGGCAGAGAGCTCCAGTCCGACTCAGACGCCAGCAAGGTGGAGGTGGAGTACTGGTTTGGGCTGGTATCATCAAAGATGAGCTTGTGGGGCCTTTTCGGGTTGAGGATGGAGTCAAGCTCAACTCCCAGTCCTACTGCCAGTTCCTGGAAGACACCTTCTTCAAGCAGTGGTACAGGAAGAAGTCTGCATCCTTCAAGAAAAACATGATTTTCATGCAGGACAATGCTCCATCACACGCGTCCAAGTACTCCACAGCGTGGCTGGCAAGAAAGGGTATAAAAGAAGAAAATCTAATAACATGGCCTCCTTGTTCACCTGATCTGAACCCCATTGAGAACCTGTGGTCCATCATCAAATGTGAGATTTACAAGGAGGGAAAACAGTACACCTCTCTGAACAGTGTCTGGGAGGCTGTGGTTGCTGCTGCACGCAATATTGACGGTGAAAAGATCAAAACACTGACAGAATCCATGGATGGCAGGCTTTTGAGTGTCCTTGCAAAGAAAGGTGGCTATATTGGTCACTGATTTGTTTTTGTTTTGTTTTTGAATGTCAGAAATGTATATTTGTGAATGTTGAGATGTTATATTGGTTTCACTGGTAAAAATAAATAATTGAAATGGGTATATATTTGTTTTTTGTTAAGTTGCCTAATAATTATGCACAGTAATAGTCACCTGCACACACAGATATCCCCCTAAAATAGCTAAAACTAAAAACAAACTAAAAACTACTTCCAAAAATATTCAGCTTTGATATTAATGAGTTTTTTGGGTTCATTGAGAACATGGTTGTTGTTCAATAATAAAATTAATCCTCAAAAATACAACTTGCCTAATAATTCTGCACTCCCTGTATAATGGGAGATCTTGAAGGTTTATTAGATATTGGATATGATGGTGTATTTGGAGATATTGATGGCTTTGCTGGAGAAACTATTGATGGACTTTGGCCTGATTTTGAAACTGGAGACTATATGAATGATGTAATAAATATAAAAGATTCCATTCCTGAAACATCCGAGTTTGGAATTGGAGAGATACTGGAGGCAGTTGATGTAGACATTGTGAGCGACACCATGCAGATAGGTGAGGATTATTTGGACTATGTTTCTAGTAGTGAAGCATTGATCTCGAAATTTATAGAGGAAGGTGATTTAACTACATTATTGGGTGATAACTTAGACATTGAGAGTGAAATTAATGATATTGCAGGAACACTGCAGGGTGATTATGTTGATGTCAGTTCTGAATGGCTTTACTCTAAAGAACAGAATGGTTTAGTTGAAGAAAGTATTCAGGATAATGTCTTTGGTTCTGATTCCAGTTTTGGAACATTGGACTATGAAGGAGGATTTGGTGAAGTGGTAACATCTGAAACAGAGTTAAGTGACTATTTTTCAGAAGAAGATATAACCATTGACTCTGGCGCTGGAATAATTAACTATGGTGAAACAGATTTGAGTGGATTTGAGATGAGTTCTGATACTGTGCTGATAAATGAGGGCTCTTTCGGAGGAGGTATAAGTGGAGAATCAAGTGGTTTTATTGAGGGTTCTTTGGAATGGGGTACGGTTAGTGACACTGTCTATAGTGAAACAGATTCTGCAGGAATTGAGATAAGTACTGATACAGTGCAGATAGGTGAGGTCTCTTTAGTAGAAGGTGTGATCAGTGAGGAATGGAGTGACATTGTTTCTGGCGATGGAATAATAGGCAGTGGTGAAACAGATATTGAAGAATTAGGGATAAGTACTGATACAGTGCAGATAGGTGAGGTCTTTTCAGTAGAAGATGTGATCAGTGGGGAAAGGAGTGACATTATTTCTGGTGTTGGAATAAGAGGCAGTAGTGAAACAGATATTGCAGATACAGTGCTGGTGGGGGAGGTCTCTTTAGTAGAAGGTGTGATCATTGAGGAATGGAGTGGCATTACTTCTGATGTTGAAACAATAGATTATGGTGGAACAGATTTTGGTGGCTCTTGGGGAGAGGGCTTCGATGGTATAGAGTATGGTGGAACAGATTTAAGTGGCTCTTGGGGAGAGGGCTTCGATGGTTTAGAGTATGGTGGAACAGATTTTGGTGGCTCTTGGACAGAGGGAAGCATTGGTTCCAATGTTGGTGAAGTAGGAGAAAGTATAAGAACATATAATGTTGAGGAAGGAGACTATGTGGAAGATAGCTATGAACAGTTAATTGAAACATTTGGCTATGATGTGGTTGGTGGATTAGGTGAGAGCATTTGGGAAGGGGATATGATCTATAGTGAAGGAGAAAGTTTTGTAATAGATGCAGGAACAGTGCAGAAAGGGGTGGGCAACATGGAAAGTATTATCGATGGTAGTGTTGGAGGCTCTTGGGGAGGTGGTGGATTAGGTGAGAGCACTTGGAATAGGGGTATGATCAATGGTGGAGGAGAAAGGTATGTAATAGATGCAGGAACAGTGCAGAAAGGGGTGGGCAACATGGAAGGTACTTTCGATGGTAGTGTTGGAGGCTCTTGGGGAGGTGGTGGATTAGGTTAGAGTACTTGGAGCGGTGGTATGATCAATGGTGGAGGTGGAAGTTATGTAATAGATGCAGGAACAGTGCAGAAAGGAATTGGCAACATGGAAGGTACTTTCGATGGTAGTCTTGGAGGCTCTTGGGGAGGTGGTGGATTAGGTGAGAGCACTTGGAGCGGGGGTATGATCAATGGTGGAGGAGGAAGTTATGTAATAGATGCAGGAACAGTGCAGAAAGGAATGGGCAACATGGAAGGTGGTGGTTTTGGAGGCTCCTGGGGAGCTTCTTCCGGTTCATTTGGAGGCACAGGAGGAAGTGCAGGAGGAAGTAAATAATTTGGTGGCAAGAATGGAGAGTTTAAATGGAGTTCTGGATCTGGAGGGGGATTCTCAAAAAATGGTTATAGTGGAGTAGTTGGGTTAGATGGGAAAGGTGGCAAAAGTGCAAGTTACACCATGGTGTTAAAAATGGGTGATGAAGAATTTAATCAGAATGGAGACTACTTTGATATGTTCAACAAAATGAGTGATAAAGTAAAGCAGAAGGGAGGTACTTTGTTCACATCAAAAACCATGTAAACAACTTTTGAATATAGCTTTAGTTAAATCGAATATGCTATACCAATGTAGCTTATAACATGATTGCTTTGGGGAGTCTATTTTTCAAAAACTTCCAAAAACAGTATATGTAAGATCTCCACCCAGTGGTGACTTATGAAATACAGTAGCACTAAATCATAAATAAAATTGCCAAGAAATTCCCAATGTGTTTTGATTAACTTTAAATGAAATGGAATCCATCAATACATTGTTGATTGTTGTTTAAAAGTGCTGGAGAGTCACTAACAAATCATCACAATTGAATATGTATTAATCAAATAACTGCTGTTCAAATCTATAAATTAAAGTAATAAAATTATATTGCATTCACCCTCTTGCTTGATATTTCTTTATTCATTCTTGCTGTATAAGAGGAATCTCCCATTTAGTTAATTACAGTTCCCATGAACCATCTCTTTCCATGGACCGTTATTACACACTTTGGGGTATATTTATCAAATCAAACAGTGGTGATAAGTATACTTCCTATTTTTTCTGTGGAACTATTTTACAGAGAGGATTAAAGTATAGAAAGTAAACCTTTTTAATCCATTTAAGGGACCACTGTACAATTACAAATATTATATATCTGACTAAGAAGCTAATTTAGCTGAAAAAAACACACAGCTAGTTTTTAATTAAAAAAGAAACCAGAAGGCATCCATACTATATTGATGGAAGCTGTGTGTGAGAGTGGCATTTACATTTCTAGAGAGTAGTGGTCACATTGAAGGTGTCTGCTTCTGGGCCAGTGAATGGGTAGTGGTGTGGTGTGAATTTCATTAATGTCCAGTAACCTTAATAAACTCTCTTTGTTCCCTCATTCTCCACCCTCCCTACACTAATAGCCAAAACACATACCCTGAGCTTTAACAAACACAACATTTTACGTGTTAACTGCATTGAATATGTGTGTAACATTGGGAAGAAAGCTCCTGCAGTCGAAACAAAACTGCAACGGAAATGTTGTTGCTTAAATAGAACAGGGATCATAGTTGAGGATTATACAGATAGAAAAAATAGTATCTCTCTGACAATGTTATTGGAAAAGTATTAGTGCAGAGAGTTTCTTTGATATCTTTATTGAGATATAACCTGAAACAAAGATGTTTCATTTAATCATACAAATAATTTTTTTGCCACATTTGGATTTCTGTACCAGAAACTGGGGACTGAACAGTGGGATAATTACTACACACAAGCCTCGGATTACTAGTGCATAAGCTAAGTTATATATTCATTATAGTGCAAGGTTTTGATATTCTCTGTATATTGTCACACTATTAATGTACGTCTAATGGAGTTGGCCTCACAATTACTATAGCG
Source organism: Discoglossus pictus (assembly GCA_027410445.1). Lineage (NCBI taxonomy): Eukaryota > Metazoa > Chordata > Amphibia > Anura > Alytidae > Discoglossus > Discoglossus pictus. The sequence goes on from CM050174.1 coordinate 64,528,091, forward strand.
ATAATGTAAATGCTATTAACCTGAACCTACCCCTCAGTATGATTGTATAGCGGAACAATGTAAATAAAGGATGGATCACCACTGTGTCTGCAAATTGAGCATATTCATATTATTTTATCAGTAAAACTTAGCAACATAAGGTGTGTGCTTGCTAATGCCAGAAGCTCATCAGGGAATTTTTTGCGGTATATGAAAAATGGGACTTGATAGGCATTACTGAAACATGGTGGGATAAATCTCCTGGCTGGACGATTAATTTGGCTGGTTCTAACCTATTTAGCAAAGATAGGAGTAATGGTAGATGAGGAGGAGGGATTTGTCTGTTAAGCCTGATTTTAAGCTTATAGTCAGAGAAGATATTTATGCTGGAACTAGCGATAATGTAGAATGCATCTATTGGCAGGAATTTGCTATAAATCCCCAACTATAATTGAAGGTGAGGAATTGCAATTATTGTTACAGATTGGAAATGCAGCTAAGCATGGCCAAGTTCTAATAATTAGAGATTTTAATTACCCTGAAATTAACTGGATGAATGAGACCAGCAGTTCAGCTAAGGGGAGCAGGTTCTTGCGTATATTCAGAGATCATTATATGGCACATTTTCAGTTTATTCAAACTTTGGTGCTTACCCCTTTCCTTCACTCAGAGGAAATAAGGCAAAGCTAAGTAATTGCAAAGAATATGCTACTCTTTCATTATTTAACCTCACACAAAGCCATGGCTCATTACTTACTTTGCCTTTGATAATGCCATAATGAACAGCACATTTATAACTAATAAAATAAAAGATTAAACTGACTATTTTCTAAAGGGGTGGCCATATTCTCTGGGTATGTCCCACATGCACAGCTTCTGCATCCGGGGCAGTGGTGGAGCTACAGCTGGTGCAGCAGGTGCAAAGCACATAAGTCCACAACATGGTAGGGACCATGTTACTGACAGCAGCCTGGAGTAAAGGGGACACTTAATTTATACATTAAACATTTTTATAGCGCAATTACTTAATCATCCTCAGGGTGATCTGGCCAACCACTAGCTACCCAATGAGTGACTCTCCACATGTCTGCTGGGAGGGTACTTTACCGCAGACACCACAGTGTATTATTGCAATGAATTGTAGGGGCAGGGCACAAATCTCTGCCCTGCTCTAAGCAGGCATGGATTATGTCATCGCTTCATGATAAATATACCTGCATATTCACACATGCTCATAGTGCTTCTACAAAGTGAAAATGATAACCCATTAAAAACCAGAAGAAAGAAAAACTTTTATTTAAAAAAATATTAATGAGCAAATTTCACAGTGATCAAATTGGCCATACTTTTAGTTGGTGTAAAAATATTTGCATTAATGATTACAGTAATGATGTTTGGCACAGAAAGTAAGTGTTTTGGTTGTGTGAGTACCATCGGCGCTTATTTAGAGCTGTCGGCGGTCATTGCGAGCTTGTGGGATGGGGTATTTTTGGTTGTCAGAGCCCCTTTGGTGCTGATTGCAAGGCCCGTGCTGATCGGCTTTTGGCGCTCATTGGGAGAAGGTATTTTTGTTGTGTGAGTACCTTCGGAGCTCATTGCGAGCCTCTGGGTTGGTGTTTTTTTGTTTCTCGGAGGCCGTTTGGCGCTGATTGCAAAGTCCATGCTGATCGCCTTTTGATGCTGATTGCGAGTCTCTCCCCTGGAGTAGTTTTGCTCCTATGAGCACACTTGGTGCTCCTTATGATGCGTGCAGTGATCGCCTTTGGCGTTTATTGTGATCCTGTGGTGTGGTGTTTTTTTTATTTTTCTGCATATGTATTTTTTATTGATAATTAATTAATGAATGAAAGCATAAATTAATATACTTTACCTATTTGTAATGAATATATGCAGCAATATGCTGAAGAGCTAACAATCTGTTTTGATGCAGCATACAATGTAGGTTTGCACTGTTGTTGAGCTGAGGTGTAAGTGTCAGCAATGTGTGCAGTGTGTAGTGTAAATAGGCTGCGTGCGCGAGGGGAAACCATTTGTTTAGCTATGTAGTTCCTCATTTTGTAATGGTAATGTTATTAGTTGCAATTTACTGTTGTAAAATGGCGGCGATTGTGTATGCGTTACTCAGGTGTGGAGCATTTTGCATCCTTCGTAATAGTAATACTCCAGAAGGACTGGCGAAATTATGGTACCAATATCAGAAAGCCAAACACAACTCAGAATTGGAACATTTCAAAGCTTTTTTAAGTGTCTCACCCGATAAATCTTTATGACTTTTGGCATTGAAACTGTGGACCAAGCAGGTATCTATTACTGGCTACAGAGGAAGTGGGCTGTGAAGGATGACCCAGTGAGCTGTATACATTCAGAAGGGGTTTGCAATAAAGGCTACAAATATTGTGGGAGATGTTTTCACTGGGACAGCCAAAAAAGTACATTAAATGTGATTCCACCAGACACCTGAGTTCTGCATGTGATAAAGTTTGATGTTTTCAGGCCCTTATTCAATTGGTAAAATCACAATTACTTGAACTCGTAAAGCAGATCGTAAACGTTACAGATATTCAATAGGCTGCATTTAGCTACTCGCATTCCAATTGTGAGTTTCCCGCCCACTACAGTCCAGTCAAATCCACAAAACCGGCCTTAGAACTCCATTGGTTTTAGCAGATCTGAGATATTATGAGCGCTAAATAATTTAACTTAGACAAAATCAATATTATATTAGACCCGGAGTGCTAGCTTGTAAATAAAGTCTAACCCGCAATTGAAAAAAGTATCAAGCTTCAGTCAAAAATACTGTGAGTATGCCAGAAGTCTCGCAAGTCATTTTTCAAACACTTAATAAAGCTGTAACAGCTATTAAACACATAATACTGTACTTTAAAAGCATACCAAATAATAGAAACACATTAGAATTGAAAGCGCCACAATCTCCAAGGAACTAGTAGGCCAATATATATATACATTTTTTTATATATTTTCCCATGCATTTAGTAATATCAAATATTGTTGCTGCCAGATGCATAAAGGAAATAAAGATACAGCACATGACTAAATTGCAAGTCAAAAACATGGAACTGCCGTACAAATGATACATAGCACAGCAGCTAAAATGTAGAATTTAAAAATATAGATATATTCATTTACGTATTTCAGTCATCATATCTATATTAGTACAAAACTATTTGTAATATTACACCGCCACATGACATATATCAAGTACCATGGGAACATACACCACAGTATGCAAGAGGTTAATACCAATCTGCAAACACACAGGGGCCACAACAGCTGCTGTAATGCAATGACTAGTAAAGGGAAAGATATACCTCAAATAATACTTAGAAACACTAATGATCATCATCACACTAATAACCCAGATCATCTACCCACATCCATGGGAAGTTTTGGCATCTACAACAGAACCTTAGCTCAAACAAAAGGGGGATAAATGGCAGCATAAGTAGCCTCGGGCCTTACAAACAGTAGGGGTTACAGTGATGTCCTTGGCCCCCTCCACTTCTCCATCTACACATCCTCCCTTGGTACACTAATAAAATCCTTTGGATTTCAGTATCATCTCTATGCAGATGACACTCAAATCTACCTCTCTGCACCCGATCTATAGCTATCTCTTTTAGCTCAAGTTTCCAACTGCCTCTCTAGCATATCCTCCTGGATGTCTACCCGTCAACTCAAACTCATCTCAACATGTCTAAGACTGAACTCCTAATCTTTTCTACTACGGCTACCACTTCTCAAATATCTCTCACTGTTGACAATGCCACCATCACTCCCACCTCCCATTGTCTTGGGGATCTACTGGATCCCGCCCTCTCTTTTATTCCTCACATCCAATTGATAACAAAATCTTATCAGTTTCACCAAAAAAAATCTCTAAAATTCGTCATTATTTTACAGAAGACACAGCTAAAATTTGAATACACTCTCTAATCATATCTCGACTTGACTCCTGCAATTCACTCCTTGCTGGCCACCCCATCTCTCGTCTGTCACCCCTTTAATCCATAATGAAACCTCCGCTAGACTCATCTTCCATACCAAACGCTCAGTGTCTGCAGCTCATCTCTGTCAATCACTCTACTGGCTTCCCATAGCTTCCCGAATCAAATGTAAAATCATGACTCTAACACATAAAGCCCTCAACAACAGTGCACCCCCTTATATCTCCGCTCTTGTTTCAAAATACTCCCCCAACCCTGCCCTTCGTTCTGCTAATGACCTTCTTCTTTCCTCAAACACTATTTAAAACATTAAAGCCTTACTTTTAAATTGTTCTTTGAAAAGGGACTTGGCATAACACAACCTGAACACTACACATTATGACCAATTCTTATTAGGCCTGAATACTCAGGCCTTGGGGATCCTGCATACCAGATCAGAGTCTGAGGCCTATCATTACACAGGTTATTATGGTCATAACAAAATAGTATGTATTTTTCTTTAAATGTTAGGGTATGGGGGGGGGGATGAGTGTGTGCGGATGTAGCGACCTGCCTATAAGTGTATCCATGTGTGTTATTACTCTATGTGTATGTATAATGTGTTATCGGTTAATATATGTCTGGATGTCTTCAGTGTAAAATGAGTAGTTTAGAAATAGATATCAATAAAACTGCAATAAACTGAATTTTTAAAAATAAATATGAAACATTGGGTTAAAGAACTGGGGAGAAAGTGGAGGACTCCGTCCTTCATTTATCTGATAGTCAGAGCTATCTCCGGGAAGGGTGGGTTCAAGTAAAACCGTTGGATGTTGATATGACTGAACCATACACTAAAATTATTTTACCATCAGAGAACTCCCTAGAAGATGTGTCCTGCACAACTTATTGTTGTTATAGTTGTTAACAGTATATACACCACAAGAACAAGGACTGATGCTTTGTCAGTTTTACATAGTTACATAGTTACATAGTATTTAAGGTTGAAAAAAGACTTTCAGTCCATCAAGTTCAACCTTTTAAGATCTCCTCTGATCTGCAATATGCAGATTAACTACTAATTAATTAGTTGTATATAAAAAATAAAAAATAAAAATCAATTCCCTCCTTATCCCAGACACTGACAAACGGACTTCTCCCTGGATCAATACTGCCTCTCTAATTATCCATAATAATCCTGAATTCCCTTTTTAATTAGAAATAAATCCAGTCCCCTTTTAAAGTTATCTATCGAATCCGCTGTCACCACCTCCTCTGGTAGAGAATTCCACAGATTAACCACCCTTACTGTGAAGAACCCTTTTCTTTCTTTAAGGTGGAATCTTTTTACTTCTAACATCAAGGGATGTCCTCTTGTCAGTTGAAAACCTCTTGGCACAAAAAGCTCCCTTGACAAATCTTTATACTGACCCTGGATGTATTTATATAAGGTAATCATATCTCCTCTTAGACGCCTTTTTTCTAGAGAAAATAAGTTTAATTTGGTTAGTCTTTCTTCATAACTTAGCCCCTCCATTCCTCCTTTTTTCTTCCCTGGCTTCTATACCCTTCTTAATATATGCTAATATTTTATTTGCCTTTGCAGCTGCTGCTTGGCTTTGAGCACTGTTACCTAGGTGGTTGTCCACAAGCACTCCCAAATCCCTTTCAATATCCGATATACCTAGATTTGCTCCATTAAGATTATAAATTGCATGGCTATTTTTCCTTCCCAGATGAATAACTTTACATTTATTCGTATTAAATCTCATCTGCCATTTTGATGCCCATTCCTCAATTTTATGTAAATCCCTTTGGAGGGAAAGCACATCACTATCTGATTTAATTACCTTGCACAACTTTGTGTCATCAGCGAAAATGGAGACACCACACTCCAATCCTACCTCTAAGTCATTAATAAATATGTTAAAAAGGAAAGGACCTAATACTGAACCCTGAGGAACCCCACTTACCACATTATTCCAATCTGAGTATGTACCATTTACAACAACCCTTTGCTTCCTGTCTTTTAGCCAGCTCTCAATCCATGAGCAGATATTTACTACAACTCCTGTATCTCTTAGTTTGCACAATAGTCTCCCATGTGGCACTGTATCAAAAGCCTTTGCAAAATGCAAAAAGACTACATCCACTGAGTTGCCTTGATCCAGGTTCCTACTAACCTCCTCATAGAAACTAATTAGATTTGTTTGACATGACCTATCCCTGATAAATGCATGTTGACTCCTACTTATAATCCTGTTAAAATAGACATATTCTTGTATATTATCCCTTATTAACCCTTCTAAAAGCTTCCCAACTACAGAAGTGAGGCTCACTGGTCTATAATTCCGCAGATTTGCTCTTGCTCCCTTTTTAAATATAGGTATCACATCAGCTTTTCTCCAGTCATCTGGTAGAGACCCTGTGTTGAGTGAATCTTGAAAAATTAAATATAAAAGTTTGGCTATTACAGAACCTAGTTCCCTTAGTACCCTTGGATGTATTCCATCAGGAACCGGGGCTTTATTAACATTTATTTTTTCCAACCTCTTTTGGATTACTTCCTGTGTTAACCAATTATTTGGCAAAGGTAGTGTAGCCCCATTATGTTGCCGTGTCCCAACCACTGGTACCTCCCTTGTGTATACCGAAGAAAAGAACCTATTTAGGTCATCTGCCTTTTCTTGGTCACTAATTATCAGATGGCCTGTGTCACATTGTAATGTTCCTATAGCTTCCTTCTTTCCATTAATATACTTAAAAAATATTTTAGGGTTAGTCTTACTCTCTTTTGCAATTAATTTTTTCATTTTCCATTTTAGCCAGTCTAATGGCCCTTTTGCAAGCCTTGTTGATTTCCTTGTATTCCTGTAAAGCAGTCTCTGTCCCCTCCTGTCTGTTTAATTTAAATGCCTGATTTTTACTCCGTATCTTGATCTTTAAATCATTGTTAAGCCACATTGGATGGGATTTACTCCTTTTACTTTTATTCCCACACGGTATATGCTGATGTGTATGTATATTTAGTAAGGATTTAAATGTTGTTCACTTGTGGTCAGTGTTTTTACCTATCAGTTTTCTGTCCCAGTCTATACTTTGTATATACAGTTAAAATATGCCCTTTTAAATTTAGGAGTTTTTGTTGGCCCCTTAAAATTTTGTTTTTTTATTTCAATCTCAAATGAGACTGTGTTGTGATCACTGTTTCCCAAAGGTTGCCCTATTCCAACATTAGATACTATCTCAATATTATTTGTGATGAGTAAATCTAAGATAGCTTCATTTCTAGTAAACTCGTGTACAACCTGGGCCAGATAATGATCCCTGAGTGTACTCAAGAACCTGCTCCCCTTAGATGAACTGCTGGTCTCATTTATCCAGTTTATTTCAGGGTAATTAAAATCTTCCATTATTAGAACTTGCCCATGCTTAGCTGTATTTCCAATCTGTAACAATAATTGTATTTCCTCACTTTCAGCTATATTTAGGGGATTATAGCATACTCCTAATATTCTTTTGGAATTTGCTGCTCCGCTATTTAACTCTACCCACAAACATTCAGCTTTATGACTATATCACTACTTTTTATATGTTATTTGTGATGTTTTCTTTTTGCAGGAAATGAAGACTTTCCACTATACATGATATATCTGTAGGAAAGACGGAATTTTATGACCATTGGTTTTGGTGTTTTGGACTTGATAAGTGTGATGGGGTTGGAATTTTATTTTAAAAAAAATATGTATAATATCCAGTAAGATTGTTGATATAATACCAGTACTTTTTTAGATGCAAGTACTGGAGATAGCCATTATAGATCAACATGTATGACCATCAATAGAGGCCATATCTTCACAATGCAAGGATTGTAGTATGTGGAAGTGACAACAATTGTGTTTTATATGGTAAAGAGTGGCAGACAAAGGAATTATATTCAGTATGATTTATAAATATTCAATACTATGTGTATTAATGAAGTAACTTCATTTTTATATTCTCAATGTGATCGAGTGGTCTCTGTGTTTAAAGGTCTGATAGAGGCAAGACTAGCCATTGACAATACAAGTATACGGTGGGCAAAAACAAAATAAAATAAGGAGGATTTATTTAAGAGAGTGGCAGATATATCTCATAGTGATAAATATAAAAAATATATGTGATGTAGGGTCCAGTTGTGTCATTCTCAGCACTTTAGAGGAGTTAAAATCAGAATATTTAAAGCTAAATAAAAGTATTATGGGAGAATTCCAGTATGACTGGCTCTCTTCTCAAACATATAGGGGGGATGTGGGGTCTATACATATGTTACACTTAATTTTTTTGACAAATAAGGAAAGGAAGCAGAATAGAGTTATGACAGAACAGTGGGATGAAAACCAACAAACTATTACTCACCCTAAGAAAATCCGTGATTTAGTCAACCTTTTTTTTTTCAATGATTTGTTTTGTGGGAAAAACATTAGTAAATGTCATATACAGAGATTACTGAGCCAAATAGAAACTGCAAAACACCAGAATGCTACAATTTTTTTGTGATTTGCTTAGCAAATGTGAGGTATATAATATACTCAAAGATACGTGGAAAATGGAATGTCCTAAAGAATGATTTTGTAGAACTAGGCAACAAGCTTAAGGCAAGGACCTCCAAGGTAGTATTTTCTGAGAAACTTTTAGAGCACTGGGCAGACTTCTCACTTGGGTACAATCTCTATAGCAGTGATGGATTGCACCTTAATTAAAAGCTTGTGGGCTAGGGGAGAGGTAGCCAGTCTTCCTTAAGATTGTGGACCGTACTCTGGCTTATTCAAGAGCTGAATGAGCGTGGAATTGCTTGTCACACTACTGTCAGGTAAGCCAAACTTTACAGATTTCTCCACAGCAATCAGAAAACCAAATGATGATTAATTATCAACTCTCTCAGAAACAGAGGTTTATCGTGGACTTTGCATCTTCTATCAACACGCTTGAAAATCACATGGCCCACTTGGAAAAGTCGGTCAGTTTAAGACCCAATATTATCCCTTCCTCCCAAGCAGCAAGCCAAGGTGAGCACCCTAATTCACCACTCACCATAATGTCCCAGTAAGTGATCAAGCTTGACAGACCTTAAGCTTTGGGCTAAGTTTTTGTCCAGCTGAAATGGCCTTCTACTAGCCTACTTCCAATTTAACTTGTTTTGTTATCTACTTGTTCTAATCTCACTTTAAACCTTTCTATGACTCTGAAATTGTCATGTCTCCATGGCCTACCCATTCATCGACTTCCTCGCCACCAGTTCCAATTGTTTCCCTGCCTTTAAGATAAATCCCCTCCCTACATTTCCTACTTTCCTGAGGAAATTACACCCATCTCTTGCAGATTCACCATTCGCCATCCACCTCGGACCACTCAAGTGCATCCAGCATAACCTCTCTCCTCACATCTGCTTAAACCACTACATATGCAGGCCTCACTAACAATAGAAAAAAGATCTATGACAGAGCTTGGGACATATTCCAAATGTTAATATCCAACCACAAACTCACTCCATTCACAACTATCCTAGCATTTGCCGCCCACTGTGACATCAACCTATAAGTACATAACCATACAATAAAAAAACATCCAAAACTCATCGCCAGCCAATCGACAGCCTTATATTTTAAAAATAAATCATCCTCTTAGCTCCAGACCCATTTGGCCAAGAAATATCATTATCCATGTCTGTGGCTATAATGATGGCTTTCTATGGCTTCCTAGACCCTGGAGAAGTATCACAACAAAATCCTGTTAACTCACAGCTGAAATTTTACAAAATCTTTCTGAATTTTACTAAAACAAGCAAGTAACCGGTCCTCATTAAATACTTTTCTACTCAAAATAAAAGATCAGACAATTGCTTTCCACCGTAGAACCTAAGCCAAATCACCAATATCCACCACCATGTTTATTTCACTACATACGACTAGCCCTTATTAAATTAGTACTCAATTATTTTTTTTATTTACCGAATACTCTTACAGAATCGGAGCAGCTACATCTGCTTCCTGTGATAACACACCCACTCACATAATCCAAACAATGGGTCGCTGGAAATTTTCTTTCTGCAGTCGATATACACCAAACCCAAACATAGAGTTAAGAAAGGCATTACATAACATAACATTTTTTTTTCCATTCCCTACAGTAAGCAGTTTTTGGCCTTGAAGCAGGTTAGGATGTTGTAGCCAAATTATGCCAACATATCAGCTACCATCCAAAAGAAAGAGACATCGGACTACACATAATCAGGCGTTGTGGGAGGAGCCTTCTTTCTCTCTATATATTCCCCAGACACACTTACTTCACTGTACCCCACATCACTTTACCCACCCTCCTCTCCCCAAATTCAAACACTTCTAATTTCCCTAGCCCTCTAAGCAGGCTAGTATGTTATAGCGAAATTATGCCAACACGTCATCTACCATCCAAAAGAAAGAAGGATCCCACCTCAATATATATATATATATATATATATATATATATATATATATATATATTCGCTAGATCTACCATTGACCTTTGGTTTTGTATTTGGCTCTATGTGATCTGTCTGTAATCTGTAACAGGAGAAAAAAATATTATTGGAAGGGTACATTGAAACAATAATAGAGATAAAGAAAATATACCATAACTTAACACACATGGAAGTCATCAAAGTTTAATAATGGATTAGAGGGAGCAGAAAATGGTCATCAAAAAGTATTCATATGCACATAGTCTCAAAAGGGAAATTCACCATATGTTATAAATGTCCTGGATATGATCGTGAACTCGGGAATTAGTAGTGACATGGTTGATGTCATCGGAGGACTCACATTGTTGCCCATGCTTCCTGTACAACCAGTATAGGGTAAGGTACACAAATAATCTAAACACTTGTTAAAGATCTTCTTAAACATGTGATTATTGTTATATTAAACATATATAAATCATTGCAGAGTTCTTTAAATCACAATGTGCGCTTGGAAGCTCACAACAAAACGGGAAGCTAGGTGTCATTTGTGTCTACATTTTGAGTCTTTTTGTATTGTTATGATTTTTTTTTTTTGCTATCTGCACACTCATCTTTGACTCTGAGATATCAGTAGTATTTAGGTATAAGAGATATGACTGATAGCTTATTCCATTTTATTTTATTTTTATTAATATGGTTTTGTTCAATCAAATTCTTAAAGACATTTGAGGATGAAAATGTAATGTACAGTTCAAATTAAGAACAGCAACAGGTAACAAGAATATGAAATGTGTTAAAAAAAACTTGATTTAAATTCTTATTTTAGATAAGGGTTAATAGGAAAAGTTAAATGAAGAGGCATCTAATATCATTTCCTTTCAGCATTAAGGAACAGGCAAAATGATGTGAAGCAAAAGTATTGTGTTGTTATAAGAGGCACTTGGATAGGAAATCCTAATATTAATTTTATCAAGAAATTGAATACCAGTTGCTCAAATGACATGGAGACAAATATATGGAATGATTCAAATGTAATCTGCTTCCTGGAGTAAAGCAAGGGCAGCTAATCTTAAGTAGATGTACCACAATCTTTCTTAAGAAAAAGTAGTGCACTTTTCTGATAAATAGGATCAAAAACTTGAGGCAGCTCTTTACCAAATGAGTAAGACGGGCAATGTCGACATACAATGATTAATGGGAGATTATGTGCTAAAATATAGTGGAATATTTCAAAAACATAATTGAATAGCTTTGTTCAACAGGAATATAGCTCATATACATATTATTATTCATTCATAAGCTAATACAAATTTAATAGTAGATCTTAGCATTAAACTCTTTTTGAAAAGTGATATACAAGCCAATTACAGCCAATCTAGAGAACTTCTTCAGAGCTCTACAAAGAATGTTTCTTAGGCTAAGGAACAGAACAAAACACCCTTAGAGGTTTAGAACAGATCCCTACCATAAAGGTTAACAAAATACACCACAAATACATAGTCTCAAATAACCTATGCTTTGGATCCTAGGATTTAACCACTATGATTATCCAACTTGTTTAAACTCAGAATAGGTGTAAACAAGGGTTGTCCAACAACAGCCCTCAAAGGACAATTCTTGTCTGGACTTGTAGTTAATATATCATGAAAATATGGAGTGATGTCCTCAATGACTGGCGTTGGATAATTCTTATAACCTGTGCTTTAGATTCTAGGGTTTAACTACTGTGATTATCCAACGTGTTGATGATGATTAATCAACTTGTTGTAAGGTAAGACCATTAGTGGTCCTTAAAGGAGAGAACACAGAATTTGTGTAAACAAGGGTTGTCCAACTACAGCCCTCAAAGGACAATTATTGTCTGGACTTGTAGTTAATATATCATGAAAATATGGAGTGATGTCCTCAATGACTGAAGTTGGATAATTCTTATAACCTGTGCTTTAGATCCTAGGGTTTATCTACTGTGATTATCCAAGGTGTTGATGATGATTCATCAACTTGTTGTAAGGTAAGACCATTAGTGGTCCTTAAAGGAGAGAACTCGGAATAGGTGTAAACAAGGGTTGTCCAACTACAGCCCTCAAAGCACAATTCTTGTTTGGACTTGTAGTTAATATATAATGAAAATATGGAGTAATGTCCTCAATGACTGAAGTTAGATAATTCTTATAACCTGTGCTTTAGATCCTAGGGTTTAACTACTGTGATTATCCAACGTGTTGATGATGATTAATCAACTTGTTGTAAGGTAAAACCATTAGTGGTCCTTAAAGGAGAGAACTCAGAATAGGTGTAAACAATGGTTGTTCAACTACAGCCCTCAAAGGACAATTATTGTCTGGACTTGTAGTTAATATATCATGAAAATATGGAGTGATGTCCTCAATGACTGAAGTTGGATAATTCTTATAACCTGTGCTTTAGATCCTAGGGTTTATCTACTGTGATTATCCAACGTGTTGATGATGATTCATCAACTTGTTGTAAGGTAAAACCATTAGTGGTCCTTAAAGGAGAGAACTCAGAATAGGTGTAAACAAGGGTTTTCCAACTACTGTCCTCAAAGGACAATTCTTGTCTGGACTTGTAGTTAATATATAATGAAAATATGGAGTGATGTCCTCAATGACTGAAGTTGGATGGTTCTTATAACCTGTGCTTTAGATCCTAGGGTTTAGCTACTGTGATTATCCAACGCGTTGATGATGATTAATCAACTTGTTGTAAGGTAAAACCATTAGTGGTCCTTAAAGGAGAGAACTCGGAATAGGTGGAAACAAGGGTTGTCCAACTACAGCCCTCAAAGGACAATTGTTGTCTGGACTTGTAGTTAGTATATCATGAAAATATGGAGTGATGTCCTCAATGACTGGTGTTGGTTAATTCTTCTTATAAAAAGTATGTGGACAGTTGTATAGCTGTTAATATAATTGATGTCACTCACATTTTTTTGTCATTGTATATGGGTAGTTATCGTTGCTGCTAAATAAAATAAAGAGATATTTAGACTAAGATGAGTGTCTTGTTTAAATAAAATCTGTAAAATAAAGATAGAATATGAGTATTTTTATTATGGTAAATTATTTTGTGTGCCTTCTTCTTTACAAAGTCACATATGTATTTCTAGACTAAACAAAATAACAGTATTACAAAGAAAGCAAACAAAAACAAAAGAAAACAAAGTAAGAATATAACATATTTGAATACATGTATGATTGCTACAGGATAAGAGGGCTCATATTTGACCCAAGCCACAGGTTCTGTGCAAGGCTTTTCTCCTTGATGGTTCCCCTCAGAAGATGCCATCCTGGTTGACCATCCGATATACTGCTAAGATACAGTTGGCCATGTCCATAGGCTGCCATGTTGAATTGGATCAGCACAGATTCTATTAGCGTGCATGGATTTAATTACCCCAATGATACTACAAAATAACACTGCATCCATAATTAGGTCTCAAAAAGGACATCTAGAATATGATGACTGAATCCCAACAGGAGATCTAGCTGTAAACAACATTTATTAATCACTTTATTAAGGATTAATGCAAAATGCTGTCCCCTCTTAAATAATTTTTGTGTTTCAACTCCTCACCTTCAATGTAATTTTATGCCAAGGTTGTGATTGTTTAATTATCCTTAGAGATATCCTTTGCTGTGAATTTTATTATCTACAAGTAATGTTGTTAACCAATGCCAGTAGAAATATATCTTTAAAAAATGTAAAAAAAAACAAAAATGTTAGTGCTTTATTAATAACTAAAAATACTTTAATCGTCGTCAAGCCAGAATTCACTTATAATTGCTGAATTTTGTTGTATGATATTGGTCCACTCCCATTTTATTCTCTGGCTTATTTTTTATTTATATATATATATATATATTTATTTATATGTTTTATTTATTTTATTAATAACATGACAATTAAAAGCTATATTTTTTTATATTTTATTTAGTTTTGCAGGTACTTAATTCCATGTTTTTGTAATATAAAATGATAATCAATGACAAAAAGCTATTTCATAAATAGATCTAATAATGTATACAAAATAATGCTAAGAACAAATTAAACCAAGATAATGGTCCACAGTATTGTACTTTTATGAGAATAAAGAATTACCTCAGATTTCAGGCCTGACACCTGACCTTCTTTATTATAATCTCTTCTGATTTATCTCTAATTGTTTGTCTTGGAAAACTGGTGAAAACCACAATTGAATTTATATTGTTCTGGCTCTAGATAGTAGGATTATATTCATGAGTGCAGATTAGCATATAAGGTTATAACAGGACTCACACAATCCACTTTGGAACAGATAATGTGCACATGGTCACTGATATTTCTTAGCTGAGCTATAAAGGTAAGGTTAAAGAAACCAACATTATTTAATTGTAATACTACATTGTTGTTTGCATCGTTCAGTCGTGTTATATACTTTTTAGTGCTAAGAAAAGTAAAGTACTCAGATCAAAAAAGATATATAAAGAAAAAATGTAATATTTGCATTTGCAAAATAATAAATAAATAAATAGTTGATTAATAATTAATTGACAAATAATTCATTAATAACTAATACGCATATTGCAGACCAGAGGAGATCTTAAAAGGTTGGACTTGATATACTGACAGTCTTTTTTCAACCTTAATTACTATTATGGCCCTCATTCAATTGCGATTTGGCCAATTGAATAGGGCTCTAAATAAGCACATAGCATATTTATTTTAAAGAAGTTTTTAGTTAGTGAAAACCTTGCTTTTGGATAGATGTTTACTAACTAAAAACTTCTTTAAAAAAATATGCTATGTGCTTATTTAGAGCCCTATTCAGTTGGCCAAATCGCAATTGAATGAGGGCCTATGTAACTATGGCCCTCATTCAATTGCAATTTGGCCAATTGAATAGGGCT